>JARHVA010002929.1:2172500-2273003 GCA_037957365.1 Torreya grandis
GGTGCAATGCCACCTTCATATAATAATGTCCTTGAAAATATTAATAAGATAAAATTCTTATTACAACCATCTATTATAAGTTTATGATATAGTCCAAGGTAGTTTTCAACATGATCCCACTAGTCCAAAGGTAGGTTACTAGATGGAGGAAAGTCATTCCTCCTTTTCCTATAACAGGGACATCCACTCCGAAGGATAAGCTACCTCCAGGATAACCCCCCTACTAAAATCTTGTAGCATAAATTAGGTAAGCACAACATGTAGAACAAACATAGCAACAAGCTACATTCATTATCCTTTCGTGGATTTAACAGTTGCAATCGAAGAAACAGGGAGACAAGATTTAGTAATAACTGAGTAACCTATAGTAAGATTACATTTTGATAGATAGAAAAACACCTTGATAAAGGTGAAGAGGAAAATTATGGTTGCTAAGGGTCAATAGGCTGAGCTAGAATAAAGAGAATACATATTCTCTTTGATAAAATGAAGAAAAATAAATCCCTCGAACCTAGATAAATATATGGAGGAACCTTATATTTTTGTAGATGATACAGGGAGAGTCATAAAATATATGTTCAAAGTTTTTATTAATCTATGTAGAGGAAACTAGAGGTGAGTACCATACATTCCCCAAAAGAGATAGTGGAAAATTTTTAGGGGATATTTAGGAAGCTATTTGACACTTTTAGTTTAATAAGGTATGCAAAGGCCACCTCCCAATCCAAATGGGAAGACATTCTTTAATTGTTCAAAAAAATAAAAGATATTTATGGAAAATTACATTATATAATCCAAACGATAAGGAAAAAGGCTTCTGCCCACATGAATTTAATAACATCTGAAGTTTCTTGGACATAAAATTATATTGCTATAAAAAGGGACAATCTACTTGAGTGGCATTAGGAGGATGCGAGCTCTGGTCTAATAATTTACAAACTAGGAAAGGGAAGTTATCTTTATAATTATAGACTTAAGAGTTACTCAAGTGAGCACCCTATAGGGTTAATTGGTGCCCAAACCCATTTTTGAGAACCTCATGTGAGCAACATTAGATAACTTAAAAGTGGAGATTGAAGGTACTGTTTAAAAAAATGGTGACGAAATAATGTAACTAGTCTATTTTTCAAGGGATAAAATTATATGGACTGAGGAATTGCACACTAAGGTTAGATTTTCATTAGTTGTACATAATAAATTGATGGATAAGTTTTTTTAGTTGTTTAAAAGGGCTCTACTTGATTTTGAGACCATAAATATCAAATTCTAGACAAGTCATGCACTTTACCTATAGATGGAAGCATCCAAGTAAGCCCCTATAAGAGTAGGAGTTATGCCTATTAAACCTCAGAGTGCTCATATTCCTAAGTACACATTAGTGTAGACTCAAACTGGGCCTACCTATTTTACACTTCTAAAGAATATAACCACAACTACATTAGTAACTACTTTGGTCTTAGCTTCAGTTTATTTTTCTACTCAAGTTGTAACACAAGTTACAACTCTAGTTCCACCAACTTTAGGGTCTCCTTCAGCTATGTTATAGTTTTCTTCTTTTAGTAGCACTGCATTAACACTGTCTAAATATAAAAATGTATTTTCATATTTGAGTTGTGATGGAATTGTTAGTTCCCAATTTGTTTGGATTGTATATATTATATTTTAGATGAATAATTCTATTTTGAGCAATCACTATTGTACATACATACTTTGTATGAGATTAGCATACAGTGCAATTTTTGGATATATATTTTAGAATTTTCTTGAGAGATGAGGCATTCCCCATCCTAATCTTATTTATAATTGTAACTTCTTATTCCAAGCATAGGAGAATTTTAGATGTTAAGATTAATAGGAAAATTTGAGAAGTTATGTAATTTTAGTCTTGATGTGAAAAATTTGATTCTTCTCCAACTTGTGGATTGTGTAAGAATTTATATAATTTCAATTTATTAGAATTTTGTTTGTGCATGAGTTATCCTTTAATATATAATTTTTCATATATAGTTATTGCTAATGTGAATGCCTTTTGCATATGAATCATAATCCCCCTTGTCGATATGTTATTACAGTCTTACAAACACAAAAACTTTTGATTTTATGTGTTTAATTATGTTATATTTTGGTTCCATTTGTATCCTAATTGTGTTTTATTGTTGGTATGCTACATTAGCATGAAAAAAATATTGGTCTTTGATTCCATGTCCAAACTCTAGTTCAAGTTCTAGTTTGAAAAATTTCATCTAGTGTGGTCCACAAGCCTCATTTTCTACCCTAACCTTCCCCACTTTTGAGTTTATTTTGGCCCTAACCACCTTAGGTTATATCCATAATAAATTCACCCATATCAATTATATTTAGATTCATCCATAACTGACCCATTTGTGGTAAACAATATAATATTATAATTAATATAACGTGTTTTTTAATTTTTTGGATATTTATTAATATATATTTTGTATTTTAATATAATATAAAGTATACATATAATTAATATATTATATATTTTAATATATATTATATTATAATATATGTTATGTTAAATATTTTAATATATTATATTCTTTTATATTTTAAAATATTCTACAAATTTTATATCAGTATTATAATATTTATTTACATTTATATAATAAACATTTCTCAAAGTTGAGGTGGGGTGATAATTAAATATTATTATATAATTAATATTTATAATTTAATATGAATATGTATATATATAGTATTAGAAATAATATTAACAATATATTATATATTTAATTATATTAGGAATTTTATTATCTTATATAATTTATTTATATTTTATTATACATTTTATTGTCATATATATATATATAGGTGGATTATACTATTTTTTATATTATATTATTATATTTTATTATATTAGATATTTTAATACTTTAATATTGAATCTTAACCTATATTTTAATAGAATATATTTTTATACTATATTATATATTAAGATATATTATTATCTTATTACATTTTTTTATATTAGACATTTTAATAAATTTCAAATAATGACTACCTTGTATGCCTGCACTGCACATAAACCATATTTTCTAGTTCGAGTCTTTTCTATCCACCCTCAGATTCTCAACAATTTGTCATATAATTCCCTCCCTTAGCCATGAAAAATTCATGAAATCAAATTTTGGTGACTTACTTTGCAAATGCAATTGATCAACTAAGAAATTTTACCTCTGCAATGCTTAGTAATTAAACATTCAAAATAGGTGGTAAAGATATATGTAAATACGTGGGTCATTGATATTCCCAACATGCATAATTTACCACCAATATTAACATTATTATTAGTATTAAAAAATTTACCACAAATTCACCTTAATTGTGTTGGCCACATGTCCAATCAATGAAATGAATTGAATATTATATTAATTTACAATATTAAGTAGGTGATGCTTGGTAGCAACTCACTTAATGGCATTATTTATCCTGCCCAAAAAGGTTTTGATTTTTTTTTCACAATTTTTACTAAACCCATATTCAATCATATTTAAACATATGCACCCTACAAATTTATCGTGGCTAATGCAGAGCTCTATGTTTTGACTCCCAAAATTTTATTTATATAATGGTAGATCCATAAAAATTAAAATGTTATCTAAACATACCTATTTCATTGCCATATTGATGACTTTAATTACTCTCTATTGACATGCCCTACACCACGTGTCTCAAAATTGGTGCCAATTATTTTCAGATTGCATGGCCATTGGACTGTCGAGATTTTCACATTTTTGTGAAGCCAAGATGACTCATTTTTCTTTACACTATTCATTAAAAAAAATTATTTACAATGTTCATAATATTTATAAATAGAGATTTATTCCTTATTTCACTGGAATAGCCAAATCCTCTTTTTCAGATCAATAGACATTTAGTTTTTCTAGATTTTGCATCGAATTGGGTATTCAAAGAGTTTGTGATCTTCTAAAATGGTGTATTGTAGATTTTTGTGTTTTATTGTTTTTAAAACTTTAACCCATGATTAGTTTTGTATTGATAGAAACTTAAGGATCATTGTTTATCTCAAAAATTAAATAAATAATGAATTTGTTGTATTTATTTATTTACAATGCCAATATTCATTCAATATATTATTTATTTTGCATATGCAAGAGTTAATGAAAATTCATATGGAAGTAAGTATTATAATCACATTTCATGAATGCGTTAATTAAAGTATGGAAAATGTCATTGTAACATTTTTTCTACTTTAAGTACTCTTTTTTATTACTATTGTCTTTATTTTCAATTAAAAAAAATTAGTTGTAAATAGGAAGAAGAGTTTATCTTCATGATGTTGTCCAAATCTTGACTGTCTTTGTAAATTTTTTCTCAGTGAACATTTTCTTCACAACTACTGTCCAACATGTTTTATACTTTTATGAAAATTAGATACAAACTTTTAACAAATATAGTTCTCAGAGTAATTAAAGGGCTAGTTAAACAAGAAAACATAGAGGGAAAAGAAGATACACAATTGGATATTATTTTTGATATTAAGCAGTATGCATGAGAATGTAATGAAATAGTCATTGTTCAATTTCAAATAATTTTAACTATATTGAATGATGAAATAGACTGTGCAAAATATGGTCAAAGAATACTTGAATAGTAATATGGAAATTGTGAAAAAAATAAAATGGAATACTAGATTAAAAAACAAAAGGCATATATATATATATATATATATATATATATATATATGTATATATATATATATATATATATATATATATATATATATGTATATATATATATATATATATATATGGTCAATGATTGGATTGGGTTAAAAAAAGCTTTTTAAAATGCCTAGGAAAAAAAAATATATAGAAGAAAGGAAAAATAAATTTTGTATTTATACTATTTTAAGTAAAATAATGAAAAATAAAAATAGAAAAAATGAAAATGAAATTTTGGTATAAAAAATAAAATAAAAAATAATGCCCAATGAAAAAAATTACTTTTTTTGAGTTGGGTATCAATGACACATTTGGTTATTGCAATTTTTTTCATTGGCCATTATTTTTTATTTTATTTTTTATACCAAAATTTCATTTTCATTTTTTCTATTTTCATTTTTCATTATTTTACTTCAAATAGTATAAATACAAAATTTATTTTTCCTTTCTTATATATATATATATATATATATATATTTCCTAGGCATTTTAAAAAGCTTTTTTTAACCCAATCCAATCATTGACCATATATATATATGGTCTAGGAAAAAAATATATATAGAAGAAAGGAAAAATAAATTTTGTATTTAAACTATTTTAAGTAAAATAATGAAAAATAAAAATAGAAAAAATGAAAATGAAATTTTGGTATAAAAAATAAAATAAAAAATAATGGCCAATGAAAAAAATTACAATAACCAAATGTGTCATTGATACCCAACTCAAAAAAAGTGATGCACACAAAGATTCAAAAGTAAGTGATTGGTAAAAAAAATGCACATTAGAAATGCAAACCCAATTGAAGAAGATTGGAATATGCTCATGTCAAGAACAACATCATTCATACATCTAGAAAAATAGGAAGATTTTAAAATATCTACAAATTTTTATGTGACAAATATATTGGCAATAATGCATAATAAGCAAATGTTGAAATCACTAAATATGTCAATTGCTTTATTCAAAGCTGAGCAAAGCAAATAAACAAACACATCTAACCATAACGACACTCAGCTTGAGCTAGTTGTGCTTCTATGTAAAGAACAAAAAATTATGTTAACATCTACTCTATGGTTGAAAGTAGGATTAGTTAATGGAGCTATTGGAGAAATTGTTGACATCATCTATAACTCAGATTCAAAGCTGCCTTCCCTACCCATATATGCAATTATTTCATTAAAAAAATACTCCACCCCCCATAGGATGCAAATAATCTTACACATCTACTGATTGTTCCTATTACATGAGGTAACCATTGTCAGATGCCTATAAAAATGGCATGGGCTCTAACCATATACATAGATCACAAGGAATGACAATAAAGTAACAATTGAGATTGGAGACATTGATCACCAAGGCTTAACATGTAAATCTTAAAAAATCAAAGGAAAAAATATTGACAGGGTTACCTCTTCCACAACATTCATAAGAACTCTAGCTTTGTAATTATTGTTATATACATAAAAAAAGATCTTTGTAACTATTGTTATATACAATGCATTTTGTAGCTTTGACACATTCAACATTAATATATATTATAAAATCTAATATAATATTAAAATATATATTATATAATCTAATATTTATATAAATTATATAAAATATAAACTATTCATATAGATCATATAATAAAATTTTAATATATAGAAATATTTATATAATAAGAGGAGTTCTACAAAAATGCCATGCTATATATATATATATATATATATATATATATATATAATTGAGTTGAAGAGCAACTAGATGTAATTCTATAAAGGCAATAAAATAAAATGATGATTGAATTACACGGCTTGAACCCAAATAGATGTACAAGGTAGTGAAAAACAAATAGAATCAATAGGTACTAACTTGATGCCATCCATTAGTGATGTTAGTTTATTAATTTTAACATTTAATAGTTGTTCAACTCATAACAAAGCACAATTATCCCAAGTCCACCATGTCCACCATCACATCTTCTCTCTAATTAGAATACTACAATCATAGTTCTACACATACATATTAATATATGTATTTTGAATGCAATTCAGTCAATTTGAATTTGGGATTTTTGTAATTATGTTGAAGTTATTACCAAGCATAATATAATGTGAGAATTTTTATTTGAGCCCCTGCAAAATTATTTTAAAATTAATTGATTAATTATGATGCTCTCGTAGGATGATTTCTTGTATCAAAGTGTTTTTGTCGTAGCAGAGGAATCTTCCAAGTGTGAAACGAATCTAAAGATAATCTATTGCAATATAACACATAAAAGGAAAATATATTCAAAAAATAAAAATAACACATTTACTGAATATAATTGCAAAAAAAAAATCAAATCCTTTGGGTTTCCTTGCACTTTTGGGGCAACTACTTGTGTGTGTGTGTGTGTGTGTGTGTGTGTGTGTGTGTGTGTGTGTGTGTGTGTGTGTGTGTGTCTATATATATATAATTTTAATGTTTAGTCCTCATATTAGCAACATTGTATTTCTTTTTAAAGCCTTGGCGTAATCAAATCAATGTTGATGATATCTTTGCCCACTCTTGATAATATAGAATGACCAATTAAAGATGTTGACACCTTGCAAGCTATAGACTCTTTTGTAATGGGTGTGGGTCATGTAAATCTACTGGCTGCCTTAAATTTACATTTGGTGTATGACATGAGCCCTTTGATGTATGATATCTCTTAGAATATTTTGTCATTGCCCCTCACCATCATTGCCCAACTCACCTTCAAATATTTCACAACTAACATGTTTTATATGGCTTTGCTCTTCCCCACTATTTCACCATTGCTTAAGTTCACCATGAAATGAAACATTTCATCCCTGTAGAACTCATTGCTATGTTGTATGAATAAACACACAACTCATTTTCCACTATCACCTCCATTAAAAATATAAGATTATTGTTGCTTAACACTTCATACACAAAAACTAATACATGATCAACAGTTACATGAGTTACAAATTAGGTACAATGATAAATTTACACTCTCTTGTTTTACATATCCTTGTTTTACCAAAATAAAAATTTACTTCCATTCTAATTCTAACATAACTTTCACTTTTGAGACAACTACTAATTATAACCCCTTGTTATATCTCTACTAAAATTAAAAATATAAGATTATTGTTGCTCAACACTTCATACATAAAAACTAATACATGATCAACAGTGATGAGTTATAAATTAAGTACAACTATAAATTTACACTCTCTTGTTTTACATATCCTCGTTTTACCAAAATAAAAATTTACTTCTATTTTAATTCTAACATAACTTTTACTTTTGAAACAACTGCTAATTATAACCCCTTGTTATATCTCTACTAAAATGTAAGATGACACTACAATGCCATAATTACCATTTTTTAATTAATATATTTAAAAACTAAACTAAACTAAAATAATAATAATGGGATCACGAATTAGACGTTAAAGTCAACTATTGAGACAGATTTTGGGAAGTTAATGATTTAGACAAAGGTACCCGAGAGTACACGCGAACAATTTAGACAAAGACATGCCCAAAGTAAACGGTTTTTTTAATTCTTCTTGCACTCAATAATTGACACTATTTATTTTCAAATCAATGGGAAACAAATTCTTCCCATCGTTTCTAATTTATTTAATATTTGTTATTCAATTATTGTGGATTGTAGACCCCTCAGATATCATATATATATATTTTTTAAATAGGAAAAAACTTGGGAATGAGAATCCATATAGCATGCGGATCAGTGCAGGTGGTGGCCCCTGATAATGAAATAAGATTAAAAATATGAAGTTGGCGGCCAAGCTGAGGCCACAGTTTTGATTACTAAGTAATTTTTGCTGTATTTTATGTTACCCGGTGGACAGTCAATAAGAATATCCTGTAATATTCTTAAATATATTAATAATTTATGTCGAGAGCCTTCACATATATATAAATTTATTCTAAAAATGTTATCCCTTATACTTTGGATTTTCTATAAAGAGGAAATTTATGAAGTTGATGAAACTCCATCGGAATCACTACTTGTTGGTTAAACTAATCAAACTGATCAAGGTGCACTGACAATTTGCCTTTCTTTCATTGAATTTAAAGATATCTTTTGCATGAAGGAAGTGTTAATAATTATGTTTGTATCATATTTTTATAGAAAAGATAATTGTGTTCTGATGTTGATGTAGGTTCAATTCTTTTTTGTTAGCAGAAAATTTATACATTAGGTATAAATTCTATAAAGATGGACGGTCCAGAGTCCCAAGGCGATGATGTTGTTGATCATAGGGTGGAGATGTCAGAAACAACAAGAGCCGGTGATGTTATACATCCTGAACCTGAATCACCATTACCTGTTGTTGGGAGAACAATATCTAAGACATATTCAATTCGTCATCCTGAGGCTAAGGTAAGCTGACACACAGACATAACTTGTGAATGAGCTCGTAACAGATGAGTCTAATTTTTGTTGGAAATGGTATTTATACAGATTCTTGGAAAGTGGGGAACCTTGTGGTTGGCTTATGAAACACTTGGAATTGTGTATGGAGATGTTGGAACCTCACCCCTTTACACATTCAGTTCCATTGATATTGAAAATCCAGGGGAAAGAGATATATTGGGATATCTTAGCATCATATATTGGTCACTTACACTCATTGGTCTCTTCAAGTATGTCTTCATAGTTATTAGAGCAGATGACCATGGAGAAGGTAAGCAAAATTTCTGTATATTCTATTTTACAGATCAGTAATCACCCTTACCCACCAGTCTTAAATACCTTTTAAGTAAAATTTAAGGCCAGTCCCCAAGTTGATGTGCTAGTGTTTCCCTTCTCTCAAATATCAGAGTTATTATTAGTTTTAATTTTAAAAAAAAATAAAAAATGAAAAGAAGATTCACTTAACATATAAATATTTGTTAATATTATGAGAAAAAATGAATATAATCTATTATCATTTAAAGAATTATAATTTAATTGTTAAAAATGAAGATTTATTACTACAACTTTATGATTAATACCTTCTAACCTTTTTCCTGCGAGTATAACTTTTGAAATATCTAATACTTTAGAGATCACCTTTTATCTCATAATGGTTTTTCAATATGAGATTACAACCACCCAATCATTTCATTATACTGTGAAAGCTTGAAGTCTTTTAAAACTACTGTGATAATCTAAATATGTTAAGATAAGAAAATTTATAAAATGAATGGCTAACAATGTGTTTATACTTTAATCTTTTCTTAATTGATTCCTAATATTTCATTTCTACAGGAGGTACATTTGCTCTCTACTCATTGTTATGTCAGCATGTAAACCTTGGTCAAAATGCGGGCAACCAATTTCAACGCCTTGCATCAGATTCGAATTTGAAGTTTTTCGGCAAACAAAATTATGGGAGAAAAGTAAACTCCAAGACAAAGCAGGTGCTTGAAGAGAGCCCAACAGCCCAGAGGGTTTTGCTTGGTGTTGTTATGTTTGGCACTTGCATGGTGATTGGTGATGGAGCACTCACTCCTGCAATTTCAGGTCTGTGATTCATAAATGTCTGCAATTGTGTCCTGATATCCACAAAATATTCCATGATGTATCATCAGATTAGGCTTCAACTAGAAAGGATGTTTACTGAGAAACCTGTGAATGAAAATTTTACCATCAACATTTCAGATCATATTATATTGTAATCTATCATCAGGAACACAATTTATGTATCCTTGATTTTGTTCTAAGCTTTGTTTTTGTCTCTCTTTTATTGAGCAGTGCTGTCAGCTGTCCAAGGAATTCAGTCAGAGAACTCTAACCTGACTCAAGGTATGATACACATACAAAATTTACACTGGCACATTGCTTTGAACAATTCTATAGATTAGCTGGGATAAATTATACACATAATAGATCAAGAACATATATTTTTAAAGAGGAAGCGGTTTATTTGAAACAGAACCATTTTTAATACCCCAAACATTATGATGTACAATATGATAGCTTGTTACAAGGTGAACCATGGTAACCATGTTAGTAAAAAGGACCGAATATGAGATGCTGAAAGAATATCAGTAAATATTATTAAAATTAAAAAAAAAAAAAAAAAAAAAACATATACTTGTTTGAAAATAAATTTGGTAATGGAACTTAAAATTTTGCAAAATAACAATTTTGCCCCACTCAACATATATAATTATTTCCAAACAAATATCCTAAAATATACATAGAACTTCCTTAACAAAAACTATTTCCATTTAAGGTCAACTAAAGTTAAAGAGGGGAGGAAAACGATCCTCTCTCTGCAAAAAGAACAAGGTTTTGATAGGTTATTTATTTATTTATTTTTATTTTTATTTTTTATTTTTTGTCGGTTTATTAAGAGGTGAAGTATGACATATAATAGTTTTAATATTTTAATTTTATTGATGAATCATGAATGGTGATTCGAAATGCATCGATAAAAAATAGCATACGATTTTTCTCATAAATCGAAAATAGTACACGATTTTTTTCCATAAATCTTTCTACTCAATCAAAGTATGACATGTTGGTGCAATTGATTTAATATTAAATTCCTTTATTTATGCAGGAGCTGTTGTAGGTGTGTCAGCTGCAATTCTACTGCTACTCTTTCTTATTCAAAGATATGGCACTGGTAAAGTGAGTTTTCTGTTCTCTCCTGTAACAATTATCTGGTTCATGGCTAATGCCATTATTGGAGTATACAACATTGTAAAATATTACCCGGCAGCATTTAAGGCAATCAACCCTTATTACATCATCTATTTCTTCAACAAAAATGGCAAACATGGATGGGTGTTGCTTGGAGGTGCTGTCTTTGCTATAACAGGTTTGAACTTAATTTTCATTTACTCGCATGCTCTTGGATTTATTGTGCACACTCCATTAATGAAACAGTACCAACCCCAAGTTTACTGATATAGTTACCATTTTTTATGCATGAAGAAAGAAAAACCTAAAAGAAGCTTCATTTTTCTGTATTTAAACCAGGTTCCGAGGCCATGTTTGCTGACTTGGGCCACTTCAATAAGAGCTCTATACAGGTTCTACTGATTTCTAGAGAAAAAATTATCACAGTTCTACTCTGTTATTTGCTTTTCTTTATGATGACAAAATTGGGGTTTTGCATTACAGATTGCTTTCTCCATGTTAGTCTATCCAGCCCTGATGCTGACATACACAGGACAAGCAGCTTACTTGATCAAAAATCCAGAAGACATAAGTCGTGCATTTTATAAATCATTACCAAAACCTGTGTATTGGCCAATGTTTGTTGTTGCCACTTTAGCAGCCATAGTTGCCAGTCAAGCATTGATTTCTGCAACCTTCTCAATTATAAAACAATCCATGGCTCTTGGTTGCTTTCCCCGGGTGAAGATGGTTCATAGCTCAAAAAAAAATGAGGGTCGGATCTACTCTCCAGAGATCAACTATCTACTAATGGTTCTCTGCCTTGCCATTCTCTTAGGCTTCAGGGGTGGTGCTGCAATAGGCAATGCCTATGGTAAGAATATCAAAAAATCACAAGAAGACTCCGCTCTTTGCATGTGTTATGAGTTTTTTGAATTTGAAAAAAGAAAAAGTTGTTTGAACATAAAGAAAAATTTAAGGCTTCTGGAAAAGACTTGTGATCAAACTTAAAAATCAGCCATTCGGATCACATTGCTTGATCCATTATCGGGATGAAGATTTGTTCACATCAACTGGTATAGTTTTCAGTGGTCACTTTTCAGATTTGAGAGCAGGTCTTTTCCAGAAGGCTAAATTTATATTAATCATAGACTGTGGAAGCCTTGAAATTCTGAACATTAATCCGTGGATCTTGTGGTACAGGTGTTGCTGTGATTGCTGTAATGCTCATTACAACATTTTTAGTGACCTTGGTGATGCTAGTTGTTTGGAACATGCATATTTTACTCATACTACCGTTCTTTATATGTTTTAGTCTGATAGAATGTGTTTATCTGTCATCTGTGTTGAATAAGGTGCCACAGGGTGGTTGGGTGCCCTTTGTAATTTCAGCACTCTTTATGACCATAATGTTCTCTTGGAACTATGGAACTCAGAAGAAGTATAAATATATGATGGAGAGAAAATTAAGCCCTGAAGATTTGAATGGATTGGTTGACAATGTGGGGTGCAGAGTCCCAGGAGTGTGTTTCTTGTGCAGTGACCTCCTCTACGGGTTGCCACCGATTTTTAGGCATTATGTGAATACTGTGGGTTCTCTTCATGAGATTCTAATTTTTCTTACCATTAGAATTGTTCCAGTGAAGACTGTGATGCCAGAGGAGAGATTCCTGGTTGGAAAACTTGGGCCCAAGGGTATATACAGATGTTTGGCTCAATATGGTTACTTGGATACCCCAAGCTTGGAAGGATACGAATTTCTGAATCAGGTTATTGAAAACATAAAAGACTATATAAAGTTGAGTGAGCTTCAGTATTCTGCAGGGCATCGGGGTATGGATAGTTCAGTGGTGGAAAATGACTATTTTGCAAATGAGGAACTGCAGCAGCTTGAATCGGCAAAGGATGTAGGGGCTGTGTTTGTGTTAGGGAAAACAACACTAAGGACAAGTAACAAGACAGGTGCTGTTGATCGATTCATTATTGATAAGCTCTACGGATTTCTTCAAAACAACAGCAGATCAGCTATGTCCACCTTGCATGTACCACCTGCACAGCTTCTCCAAGTGGGGATGTTGTATGAAATGTAATGCACCAAAATGATAAGCCAATGGAGCACCTGATTATGACATGTTAAAAGTTTTGCACATAACATAACTGAGCATTTAAGTAGGAACCCGCTTATCGCAATCATCATGACTCTTAGTCATGTCTCACATAGTTATAAGTTACATTTTGGGTTGGATTGTTGGAAGAAGAAAGCCTACAACTAGTGTTTCAATGCCAATAATCTATAAACATTTAGTGTTTTTTTGCTTCTCATATGGAGTTGTTTAGTTCTTTTCTTAGTGTTATAATATCTGTTACCTGAATCTTATACACGCTGTCTGTTCATGTCGACTGTTTACTACTTTTACATGTTAATTAATGTTAAACCGTGTAAGTTCAACACTAGTCATACAGGATCTTTACTTGAAATTTATCTGCTCTAAACAGTTGTTTGTTTGTATATATATATATATATATATATATATATATATTTGGTGGGTTACTAAGAAACGTTTACAAATTTATTGGTTTTAACACAGTATTAGTGAAGGATATCCTATATACATGCAAATTTTGATGTAAGATTAATTTTACATAATATATTTTAGTGAATTTGTGCTTTTTTTTCTACATCTTAACGTTGGATCCAATTATTCATCGACATTGTTATATTTATTTGAAATCATTAACTTTAAGATTTGTATTTTCTATTTAAACTTTACTTTTTCTTTACATATCATACACATTATAAAATTTTCATATTGTATATGTTTCTATCTTATACCACTTAAAATAATTGGATTTAAGAGCCTTATTAAGTAGCATGCTAGAAAAAATGGTAATCGTATTATTTTTCTTAAATTTTTTAAATGTAAATAAAGAGTTTGCTTAAAAAAGAAAATGGTGCCTCTCAATGAAATTGATGTTCCTTCGATTATTACATAAATATTTTTTACAAATCACTTTGAAATATTTCAAAATATTAATATTATAAATAAAATTAAAATTGATAATGTTTATAATAATTAAAATGATAGAAGTAAAATATTTATTGTATTAAAAACATTATATCTTATTCTGAGGTAATAATAAATATTTTATATTTGTTAAAATCCATTCAATACCAAACCTTAAGTAAAATACCTCCAATTGGACAAAAAAAACCAACATATACCTTAAAGAATGAATACCTTAAAAAGTGAAGAATTGCTATTCAAATGAAAATAATACAGATCAGAATATTAGAGAATCACTTTCCGTGCCTAAAATGAAACAATTTGTCCTCTTATTTCTATTGCTTCAACTCTTATTAACACTTATATTTTAAAATTATTTAATTTATGTTGAAGTTATTTTAACTATTTCAATTTTTTACTTTATAATTTATTCTTTATTCTCAATATATTTTTTAAAATTCAATTCTTATTAAAAACAATTTTGAATTTTCTCACTTGATCAATGTTTTGAATCTAAAATATTTATTTATCACCTCTTTTTCATTTTCGATAATGACCATTATGATACATGCCTTGTGAGATGCATGATAAAAAGTTAAATTAATTTCTCAAAAATAACAATATAATAGTTTGTCTTAATTTTTAGCATTATGAAGAAATATACACTCTAATATCCCTTACAAATAAATTAAATTTATTTTAATGAAATTAATAAAATTTATATAAAAATAAATAAATTGCATCCATTATATATATATATATATATTATATTAATTTTTTTAAAATTTTTATATTTAATAAAACATGATGTTATTTTTTTTTAACTCACTTGACTTATAAATTTATTTCTTTTTATAGTATGGTTTTTTCATTCTAAAGTTTAAATTATTCAAAATAAAGGAGACCCTTTGCACCATATTAAATAATTTTATGTCTTCTAAATTTCTCTCACACTAATAAATTATTGACTAAAATTTTTCTTATAAGTTTGAAGGATTATTATTTGATTAGTATTATAATTTCATACATAAATTTATGCATTATTTTATTGTGTTAACCTAGACTTTTTTTATAAACAGTAAAATGAAATTTACATTTATATAAATTATTCTTAACTTAATCAACAACATAAAAAGTTTAATATGTATATACTTACATTTAAAATATTTGTTATAAAAATTATTATAAAATTTCTTTACAATGAAATATAATGTATAATTTTTCAAAGCTTGATTTTACTTATAAAATAAAAACTAGTCTTATAAACTTATCAATCTTTCAATGATATTCATCTTACAGTTAGGAATTATGAGGTCAAGTCATTTAGGATTAGGTTTTATGTTCACAGATTACTTATTGGATTAGTCGAGTGTTCTTTCATAAAATTTGTTTGAACATAAGAGATTTATAATAATGAAGTTAAAATATATTTCCAATAAATATTGTATTTTTTTTCATATGACTTTAAAGTTGAAAAAAAAAGTTTTAATTTTTAAAAAGTTTACCAAAAATTCAAGAAAATTGAATAATATTTTTGAAGCCTAAAAACATATAAATAAAATCATTAAATTAATTTTATATAATTAAAATTAGACACAAACAATTCAAAATTCATAGAAATGTCTTCATTCTGCAAAAATATTGCACACTTTCTCACGAACTATTTTTTATTATTTGTTCTTGATGACTATGTCAAGCTTTTCAATAAATTAAATATATATTTTTTCAATAAATTAAATGTTATAATAAAATTCATCATGTCATTTGTTATTAGTTATTACACAATATTATTTAATAAAATTATTTAATTAAATATGATTAACCTTAATTTTCAATATACCAAACCACATTTTATGGAACCTGTGCTATCTTACATGTATCTTAGAACTATTCCTTTTATGTCCCTATGGTAGATCCAAATTTTTTAGGTATTATGCCATTTGTTTGAAATAATCCCCCCAAAACCCTTTTATGCTCCCTTTAAACTGTATTTTGTTCAGCTTAAATATTATACAAACCTTACTATATTTTCATTTTACATATATTTATATCTTATGAAACTTAAATTAGTTATATATAAGATTCCTATAAGGTGGACTGTCATAGAAAATTGATTTTGTTGAAATTTTTATAATTAAATTTGAAACTTGTTCATTTAAAAAATTAAGAATATAGTATCTCGCAATGATATTAATGTTCCTTTTATTGTTGTATAATATATATTTTTTCAAATCATATTAAAATATTTTTGAATAATATTTTTAAAAATATATCTCAAATTTATAGTATTTTGGATAATAACTCCCATGATAAAAATAATAAATATAAAATAATTACAATATTTAAAAAATATAACTAATTTTTAAAAAACTAAAATGATGTGTGAATTGAAATGTGTCCAACAAATAACCTTAAAATGATATATGAACTGAAATATGTACAACACATAACCTTAAATCTAAGAGCCTCCAATTAAACCAAAAATACAAGATATACTTTATAAAATAAATAGTAACTATTTAAATGAAAATAATGTAAATCAAACTTTTATAAAATCACCTTACATACCTTAAATGTATTCATTTACAACCTTTATTCACAAACCATCCCTAATATTTTTATTGCTTCCACTCATTAAAACATCTTACTTCTTAAAATATTTTGATTTCTTATCAAATTATTCCAATTGCTTCAAATTTTTTACATCTTAAATTATTCAATCTTCTCAACACGCTCCTTAAATTTTAGCTTATGTTCACAATAATTTTCAATTTATTTATTTGACCTATAATTCTACACCAACGTATTTTGCTGCCACCTTTCTTCCAGCTCCTGAAGTGATCACTATGATAAATGCCATATGTGATGTACATCAACAAGTTAAATTGATTTTTGAAGGGCCACAAAAGAAAAGTGACACAGTCAACTCTTTTCCAAAAGGCTAAATTTATATTAATCATAGACTGTGGAAGCCTTGAAATTCTGAACATTAATCCATGGATTTTGTGGTACAGGTGTCGCGGTGATTGTTGTAATACTCATTACAACATTTTTAGTGACCTTGGTGATGCTAGTTGTTTGGAACATGCATATTTTACTCATACTACCCTTCTTTATATGTTTTAGTCTGATAGAATGTATTTATCTGTCATCTGTGTTGAATAAGGTGCCACAGGGTGGTTGGGTGCCCTTTGTAATTTCAGCACTCTTTATAACCATAATGTTCTCTTGGAACTATGGAACTCAGAAGAAGTATAAATATATGATGGAGAGAAAATTAAGCCCTGAAGATTTGAATGGATTAGTTGACAATGCGGGTTGCAGAGTCCCAGGAGTGTGTTTCTTGTGCAGTGACCTCCTCTATGGGTTGCCACCTATTTTTAGGCATTATGTGAATACTGTGGGTTCTCTTCATGAGATTCTAATTTTTCTTACCATTGGAATTGTTCCAGTGAAGACTGTGATGCCAGAGGAGAGATTCCTGGTTGGAAAACTTGGGCCCAAGTGTATATACAGATGTTTGGCTCAATATGGTTACTTGGATACCCCAAGCTTGGAAGGATACGAATTTCTGAATCAGGTTATTGAAAACATAAAAGACTATATAAAGTTGAGTAGTGAACTTTAGTATTCCTCCGAGAATCAGGGTATGGATAGTTCAATGGTGGAAAATGACTATTTTGCATGTGAGGAACTGTAGCAGCTTGAATCAACAAAAGATGTAGGGGCTGTGTTTGTGTTAGGGAAAACAACACTAAGGAAGAGTAACAAGACAGATGTTGATCGATTTATTATTGATAAGCTCTACGAATTTCTTCAAAACAACAGCAGATCAGCTATGCCCACCTTGCATGTACCATCTGCATAGCTTCTTCAAGCGGGGATGTTGTATGAAATGTAATGCACCAAAATGATAAGCGAAGGGAGGACCTGATTATGACATGTTAAAAGTTCTGCACATAACTAAGCATTCAAGTAGGAACCCACTTATTGCAATCATCATGACTCTTATTCATGTCTTACATAGTTATAAGTTGCATTTTGGGTTGGATTGTTGGAAGAAGACAGCCTAAAACTAGCGTTTCAATGTCAATAATCTATAAACAATAGTGTTTTTTTCGCTTCTCATATGGAGTTGTTTAGTTCATTTCTTATTTCAAGCATAATATATGTTACTTGAATCTTATACACGCTGTTTGTTCATGTCGACCGTTTACCACTTTTACATGTTAATTAATGTTAAACTGCCTGAGTTCAACGCTAGTCACCCTGAACACACCCTGAACATACAGATCTTTACTTGAAATCTATCTTCTCTAAGCAGTTGTTATATATATATATATCTTCTTAGAGCAGATAGATTATATATATATATATATATATATATATATATATATATTTGGTGGGTTGCTAAGAAACGTTTAGTGAAGGAGATCACATATATACGTGCAACTTCTTAAACAAAATAACATGTTTAAAAGACAGTCTGAAATAGAGCTACAGCGCTTATGAAACCGAAAAAAAAGTATATAAAAAATAACATTAAAAAGAAAGTTGCAGCTTCATTCAAAAGGTTTATTCTTATTTCCTAATCAATAATCAACAATACATTACTCATTTTAATATAGAATATTAGAGAAAAGATGAATCAAAATATTCAGAACATGCAAGGAATTTTAAGTAACAAACGAAGCAGCTTTAACTGAAGGGAAAAAAAGAGGAAACTGCCAACAATGCTACAGCTCTTGGGAAAAACATGTTATAGTCAAACTTATCTTCCAACACTTTCTCTAAAGCTTGACTTCTTAGTTATGTCAAATTGGTGATGCCCAATTTATTCTCATATTTTCAAAAGCTTCATTTGCTAATGATTTCATGAAGATGTCTGCATATTGATCTTCAGACATACAAAATTTCAAGTATATTTCACTATTGTTGACGAGTTCTCTTATGAAATGATATTTCATATCAAAGTGCTTACTCCTTTGTGGAAAACATGATTTTTTGATAGTTCGATTGCTGAATTATTGTCATAGTAAATTTGTGTTGCCTCTTTCTATTCTTACTTCAAATCTGGGATCATTCTTCTCATCCATATAATCTGACATATTGTTGATGTAATTGCTACATACTCCACTTATACTATAGAAAGAGTAACAATTGGCTATTTTTGGGAAATCCATGATATTGCATCTGAACCAAGGTAAAAAATATATCCAAATGTGCTCTTTCTATTGTCAATGCTACTTGCAAAATCACTATTTGTGTAACCAACTACCCTGATTAATTTGTTATCAAATAGAAAATCTCATAATATTTTTTTACACTAACACATCTCAAAATTATTTCTCTATTTTCCAATGTGATTTTTTAGATGTCTCCATGAACCTTGAAATCAGACTCACAACATATATAATGTTAGGCCTAATAGCTGTTAAATACATCAAGATAGCCACTAGCCTCTTGTACAATGTTGGATTTGGGATTTTGCCCTTATCTTCCTTGCTTAGTTTCAATCCTATTGCCATAGGTGTAGATATAAGTTTTCAATTCAACATCTTTAACTTTTTCTAAACATCATTTGCATATTTTGTTTGACAAATAAAAATTCCATTAGTTGTTTGGATTACTTGATTTCCTAAAAAATATTACATTAAGTCCAAATTTGTCATCTCAAATTCTTTCTTCATTGTTGATTTGAACAATTCAACTAACCAATTCCATGTAAGTATCAAAGCATCAACATATAATAAAATAGTTAAGATCTCACCTTGATCATTCATCTTGATGTAAAGGGCCAGTTCACTACTACATTTGTTAAATCCATTGTTCAAGAGATATGCATCAATGCGAGTGTACCAAGATTTTAGAGTTTGCTTGAGACCATACAAATCTTTATTCAATCTGTAAAATTTAAGTTCATAACCCATAATTTGATAACTTGGTGGCTAAATTTCAAATATACTTCTTCCTCCAATGTCTCATTCATAAAAGTTGATTTGACATTCATTTGATAAACTTTCCATTTATGTTGAGTTTCTATTGCTATTACGGATCTCATTGTATCTACTCTAGCTACTAGAGCAAAGGTCTCATTATAATCAATCGTAGACTATTGTGAAAACCCCTTTACAACTAACTTTGATTTATGCATCACAATATTTTCATCAACATTAAAATTTATCTTATAGACCCACTTTACACCAATTGCATCTTTTCCTTCTGAAACATTCACTAATTTCCATGTGTGATTTTTCTCTATTACCTCAATTTAATCATCCATGGATTTTAGTGAATTCTCATTCTTAATTGTCTCTTTGAAGAATACATGATCAACAACATAAAATAATACAAAATCTGAAATAAAATTATCATGCTAACTATCGTAAGTTACCTCATATATTTCCCTCAAGCTCCTTTCCTTATTTGGAGTCTCATTTGATCCTGAACTGTCATTGAAGTGATATCTCTAAGATGTTATTAGTGAAGTTGCTCCATGTGAAAAATAAATATTGAATGGAGATAACACTAGAGTAGAACCTTGTTTATTGTTACTTGATTGAATATTCGATGTAGAAGAACTTCCAACAAACTCTTAAATCTCAAGACGGTTCTTTTTTTGTATATTTCCATTCCAATTCTATTCTTCATCTTCAAGAAACTCAACATCTTTATCAATTATTGTGTTCTTTGTGATGAGATTGTAAAATATTTAAGATTTTGACTACTCACTATATCCTAAAAAACACATCATTCTCCATTGTCATCTAACCTATTCCTCTTTTCATTAGGAACATGTGCATATGTAATGCACCCAAACACTATTTTCTATTACTCCATGGTTCTTTTGGTACCTAGTATTTGACTCTCTTACTGGGGGAATAGTTCAAAATGTACACTGCATAAGCTACAACTTCAACCCAATACTCATTTGGTAAATGTTTAGTCTTCATCATGATTCTTTCCATCACCATAATTGTTATATTCTTCCTTTATGTAACATAATTCTATTGTGGTTTATACCTAATAGTGATTTATTTCTTGATCCTATTTGTTTTGAAATATTTAGAAAATCATTACACATATATCCACCACCTCTGTCTGTTCTCAGTACCTTTATGTTGTGTCCACTTCTCAATCAAAGCTTCAAAATACCAAAAGATTCTAAATTCTTCGAATTTATGTTTCATAAAATATACCCAGGTTTTCTTGGTATAACCATCTACAAAATTCATGAAGTACAAATTGTTTCCCACTAAAGGTGTCTGTATAGGTCCACATAAATCTAAATGCAAAATTTCTAGTGGAATTTGATTCTCTATGTGCTTGCCAAGAATACAACCTTCACAAATTTTGCTTGGTTGATCAATCAGAGGTAATAAATTCACCATGTTATTTCTATGCAACAAATTTAGGCCACTAAAACTTAAATGACCAAACCTCAAATGTCATAATCATGATTGGTATTGTATGACATCTTTGAATGCTATAGAGAATCCACTTTGCAAAATTAGGGGAAACATCTTATTTTATGTTATTTGGACCTTTACAATCAACATTCTATTTTTATCTAGAATCACACATGCATTATTCTCAAAATAAACTTTAAATCCCTTCTATATTAGCTATTTAATGCTTATTAGATTATGTTTAGTATTAGGAACATAATACACATTTGGAATGTGACTTTTCTTCCCTTGCTTGTTTTTAATGTTTACGCTCCATTTACCCATTACAATTACCTTCTTATCATCCACCAATTTCAATTCTGTTTGAATAGATTCATTTATGTTAGAAAACATGTCCTTGTTTCTACTCATGGGATTACTACAACCCATATCTAAAAACCACACTTCTTTTGAACTTTCTTGTGTAACAATATAGGTAATGAACATTGAATCACTATTTTCATTTTTATGTTGAATCTCTATTTAAAATTTATATTTTGGCTATTCCTTTCAAATTGCTTCTTTCTACATTCATTTGCATAATGACCAAATTTATTATAGTAATGACATTGAATTTGAAATTTGTCATACCTTTGACCATGTGCATGGAAATCATAATTAATAATATGGATATTGCCTTTGCCTCCTCTGCTTTTAAAGAAGTTTGAATTTATTCTCTCTTCATAAGAGTTGCCTAATCTATCTCATCCATCACTGTTGCTCGTCCTACCTCTATAAAATCCTCTTCCACCTTTGTAACTAGTTCTTCCCCCTCTTGTACCTTTATTATTATTGGCTTTGAATGCATTTTTCATAGGGGAAATGGTTTATATATTCATCATTTGTTTATGATATTTCAAAGACCCTATAAGCTCATCAATTAAAACATGTGATAAATCTTTTGATTCTTCAATAGCTACATCAATTGGATCAAATCTAATTGAAGACTTCTCAAAATATTTTCTAAAACTTTATGATCATCTAAAGTGTCTCTATGAGACTGTATTTGATTCACAATGATTAATGTATAAGTAAAAAATTCATTTATAGACTCAGAGTTTGTCATTTCTAGATTTTCAAAATCTATTCAAAGAATTTCTAATCTTAATAGTTTGACTTTGTTGGTTCCTTGATATGAATTTTGTAAATTGTCTCATGCCTATTTGGACTTTGTTGCTGTTGCAATTATTGAAAAATATGACTCTTTTATTGCTTGCTAGATAAAAAATAGTACCTTCACATCCTTCTTCCTATTCTCCTTGAAAATATCCTTCTATACTTATGTTATGGCATTTAAAGCTACTTGATCTTTGGGTTATAGGAAACCATTCTCCACCAAGTCCCATAAGACTTGGGAAAAAAATAGAGTCTACATCTTGATGCTCCAATAATCATAATTCTTTTTATTGAATTTTGTAATCTGGGGTTGAGTAAGACTATTGCTGCTCACACCCACCATACTTCTGGAGAAACTTGCTTTAATAATAAATAAACTAAGTTTTCTCACAGATCTTTTTTTGACAAACAGTCTTTAACAATATTTCACAAACAACTTCAATAGATTTGATACGAATTTGAAGGAAATCACATATACATACATCATCTGAAACAAAATAATATGCTAAAAAGATACTCTGAAATAGAGCTATAGAGCTTGCATGAAACAAAAAAGTCATTTATTAAAAATAAGAGTAAAAAGAAATTTATGCTTCATTCAAAATATTTATTTTTATTTCACAATCAATAATCAATGACACATTACTATTTTAAATTTAAAATATTAAAAATAAGATAAATAAAAAATATTCAAAATATACAATGAGTTTTAAAGTAACAAACAAAGCAGCTTTAATTAAAGAAAAAAAAAAGAAATTACTAACAATGCTGCAACTCTAAGAAAAAAACATGTTACAGTCAAGCTTATCTTCCAAAAATTACGAGTTAATTTTGTTAACAGTTTACCTCTAAATGCAAACACACATGATAAACAACCTTATCAATAATTAACATAGAATCAAAACCCAAATAACTTGTCGGCATGAGAATACATTTTTAAGATCCATTCTGATTGGTGGTTTTTAATATGAATGTGTTGAATATATAAAATTATGGATTGATTTATCTATTATAAAAAATTGAGGATGCCAGCATGACAATAAGTTTTAGTTTAGTAGTTTGTTTTTATTTATTTATTTAAATCTTTATTTTTGATGTAAATGAAGATGGGCGAGAGTGAATTTAGTTTTTTTTGTTCATCTAAAATAAAATTGAATAATAATATATTAGAAAGAAAAAAATTAGTTTGTAATAATTTTATATTGATAAAAATTGTATAATTATTTTATTTTTGATGAAATGAAATTTATTATTAATATAAATATATTAACATAAAAGATTATTCATTAAAAAAAAAAAAAAACTGTACAGAACATGTTACAACGTTATATTAAGTCACGTCTAAGACATAAAAGTTAACAACTATTCTGAATGATCGATAATAATATTAAGTATAATAAATTGTTTTGTAAAAGAGAATTCTATAAATTGAAATATAAAAAAAGAGTATGTAAAAAATAAAATTTCAATTAAAAAAAACATGTAAAACGTAATAAATTGACAAGTTCTCTATATGATGTCACATTAGCACTGACAATAATACCTGACATGTCTAACCTGGTAACCTTTGTTGAATGTTACATATTTCTCATAAAATGATTTAACAGCCAATACATCTGGATGATCCCACTCAATCGAATTCATGTGGGGTGCTACATTAATCTATATGAAACCATGGTTACAGTTATACCTTTCAACTCAACTATAAATTATGATCACTCTTGTTTGCGAAGAAATGAAGATGCAGTTTGTGGTACAACATGATTTATTTATCATTGATTTATGCTGCACATTTAATTGGATTTATAATTTGAAAATTTGGACAGTTATATGTCGTATTTTACTTAAAAATATTTAAATATAAAAGATCAAACGAAGTACAAATTACAAATTATGTTGATGCTAATGCAATGAGGGAAGAGAAGAGTCAATTTTAACTAGTCAAAGCTAAGAGCAATAACATGTTTTGCTAGAGTTGCAAAGTACTTCTGAAGGAGAGTTTACTTTAAAGACACTTTGTAATTATTCCTTTACTCTCTCAAAGAAAATATTCTCATTTTCTTACAAAACACAACATGAAAATAAAAATCACAACAATATTAAAAAGTCTATGGATAAAATATATCATCATTAAAGTAGAAACATTAACAATATTACTAAAGATGGTGAAATATATGTCTTGCTTTATAGTGTGACTTCTCTTAATTGAAAGAAATGATATGTCATTAAAATATTTTATAATTTTATCGTCATTAATAATATAATAATTATTTTTACATGTAATGTTCCCATAAAATATGAATTAATTTGCTGAAAGGTGCCACCTCTATTAACCAAATGACATATCTTAAATGGTGTTTATTGACAAGCATATAGGGATATTGTCTAATTGATGTAGAAAACATTTGGAAATCAATGGTCAATATCTAGCTAGAATGCAAAAAAAAATTGATTAATGAGCACCAAATTAGTGGTATCCAATTTTTAGTAGTTGTATGAGAAAAATTATTGTCTCAACAATTTTCTACATCTTTTAATATTATTGTGGTTTTTAATTTTATACTAAAATAATTAGTAACAAACATGAATGATATAAATTGCATATATGAATCAATGTTTACATCAATAATATATTAAAAAAAAAAAAAAAAAAAAAAATTAATATATTTATTTTTTGACTAATAATTATAAATGTATTGAATTGTAAGCAAAGTAAAAATAATCACTATCATGATTATGTATTGAATACACATGAAATAGTTTTTTACTCATTAAAATAGACTCTATATATACTTTCACAAATCTATTTTGTTGTACAAGCACTACCATAAAATTTAAATATGATCAGTAGTTGCTTAATGATTTCTTTATCATTTCAAATATAAAGGCATTTTGGGAAATATCAAAATCATGGTCATCCTTCAAATGGATACAAAACACTACTTTGAATGACACTAGGTTAATATAGAAAACACTTAATTCAAAACAATATGACGTGCATAGGTGCTCAAAATCTAAAATAGTGTTCTCCAAATCATCCAATTTAAGAAAAATGATGTTTAGGTTACATGTTATTTTGGTTATCAATTACCAATATTTATTCATTTCTGAAATAAAAATTCAACCTTCAATCACATCAACCACATATGTTTTTTTATTTCTAAGCTTAAATATAGATTCTTATGGTTTGTTGAAGAAAGGCATCCTCTAACCCTGTACACCCCATATAACTAACCTCTAAACCTGTACACCCCATATAACTAACCCCAAAATAGAACTTTCCAATTGCCGATGTTTAATCTAGTGGTTGTAATACCCACACAAATCATGTTCATTGCTTCATAAGAAATAATAATCAACATATAAAGATGGGATGTAAGGCATAATTTTGACCGTATAACTTTACAATTTTTAACACTTTCAAGCTACATGCTTATGGTAACATTCTTATTGTAAATGGAGACAATAAATATAGAAACATTCCATAATAGGTATATTTATAAATTTTTAATACATTTAAAAAAATATATATATGCATCAACAAACATGGTGACATTATAAGTTTGTGTGAAAATTTTAATATTTTTTTATTAATATTTTAATATATTTGGACATTAAATTTTACCTTTTTATTTAGCTATTCCTTGAATTATTAAGATGTATATATCAAAAAAATTATTCAACATTTGCTACATAATTTATCTATACATAATTTATATAAGGACGTATTCACATTCTAAATAAAAACAAAGTGTATTGCTTTCACTTTATCAACTATAGAGATATTATTGATGTTGTATATTTCAACATAGTATTTATGTTATCATATATATATATATATATATATATATATATATATAATTATAATTATAGGTTTCCAAATTCACTGTATTTTAGTCTAAGACATTCAAGCATGGAGTTATATTCTTCCTTTTATGCATACCAAACATCATTTATTTTTCTTAAAATTAAAAACATTTATAATTTCCAACCAAAAAAATATATATATCTTTTTTTTCTCTTTTTCTTTTCTATTTATCCCTTCTATATTCTAACTTATTATTGATGTCATCACTTTTTTATACATACACTTATGTTATTTAAGTAAAGACTTCAATACAAAAGTAAAAACTACAACAATATCAGTAACCATTTGTATACAACAAGAATACTAAAGAGAAGCAATTGATTCAACACACATACACTTCAAAATGTGGACATGCCCATAAATTTGAAATATAATAATCTAATGTCCATTACTTCATGGTGTAAGCAACAAGAATTACCGTGTATAATTTCTATTATACCACTTCACCTTTTTAAAAAAAAATCAATGTACCTTGTAGGTGGAGTCTATAGATTAAAAATTATTTTATATTATATGCAAGTTTATTTTTATTATTATTATTTTTTTTAAGAATTGTGAACATATTACAAACAAAAAATATATTTATAAATATGATAAATAACATCATATATTTCTTTGAATTCATATTTTTATTAATTCTATTATTTTATAATTTAAATTAACTATAATTATTATTGTCAAATAAATTCAATAATCTTATTAAATATTAACCCAAACCTCTCTCAGCTAACCTCTCATCAAATACATTTTGACAGAATTTCCATGCACTTAATCTTCTTTATTTTAAACATATCATTGGTAGCCTTCTCATTTATAACAATTATGTTCTCATATTTTAGAGCTTTGAAAATATACAAACTGTTCTGTCTCACTTTGATCTTTCTATAAACTTTGCATCAGCTTCTCCTTAAATTGATACACAAATTCTTAGCATAATATATAAATTGTTGTTGAATTTATTGATGTTTCAGTACATGGAAAAAAAACTAATACTACCATAATATAAAAATAAAATCATTCTTTCAGAATGTTATCTGGGCTATAAAACCATTATGCATTTTCTTATTTTAGAATGTCAATATACACTTCCACTACTTATTTTAGAATGTCAATATACATTTGCACTGCATGGTGTTAGTTTGACAACTTTATATTCTCTATTTTAATATTTTAATTTTGTCTATATATCAATAGAACCCCATTATATTTTATCTGTTGGCATGGCTGAATACCGTATGGACTGTTTGACCAATAGGTTTTTCCAACCGGAGGTATCATATTGGGTTTTTGAATCTCCTTATCAGTTTGGCCACTAAATTTGAACTTTCTATTAAACTCTCTCTTCACATTATCATGATGTGTAGTGAAATATATGATTAGAAATCGTTACATAAATATTCTACACCAAACTTATGCAAACATGCTTTTAAATTCCCAACAAAATAAGGTGTATTGTTTTCAATTTTTCATTTATAAATATCAACAAATTATTGATGATGTATATTTCGAACACATTATAAATGTTGGTACTAATTTAAAAATGCTGATGACGTAAATTTTACATGCAATGTATTTTGGTTCGACAGATCCATGAATTAAAGTTTATGCTTTCTTGTATTCATTCAACACAGTTTTCAAACACACTTACTATAACTGAGTCCAGCATACCCATATACCCACATTCCAAAAATGCAGTTGTAAGGAGTTCTTAATGGCGTTGTATGTTAAGAGAGAATAATTGATGAAAGAAAATTCAAGGGTATTGGAGTTTTAGTAAGATTGTATGTTAATAGTGAAGTATTTGAGAAATAGAATGTGAGAAACAAGAAGTTATAAACAAAATGTAATAGTGATCATGGCAACATTCGTTACGATTGACAACTGCTTAATAGTATGATAATAAAGTCCAATTCAATGAACTCACTCAAATTTATGCGATAAAGCGATTCACTAAATCATGCAATTTTCATTTCATTATGCTAAACATTATCATTCACATCAATAATGTGTTCCATATGTTTGAAAATATTAACTCCACTACACATGTCAATGGGCAGAAAAATATACGTACAATTAACGATAAACTCCACCGCACACCATTATATAACTAATAAATGTCATGTTTATACGTACATCCCATGGGTATATGGTTATGTTGAACTTTAATAGTGCAATGTTAGTAATGGAGAATTGAATGTCGTACTATACTTCATGTTGCTTATGGAGAATTGAATGTTTTCATGGATTCTCCCTTCTTTGAAAGGTTCAATCCATCTGATCATTTTACGCTTCCATATGAGTTTCCTTCATTAGGTTATATAATTTGAAAGTAAAAGTAAATGTTTGTTTTTTAAAAGTTAATGTAAGAATTTTTCTCTGTGAAATTAAGGTCTGATGTATTCTTTGGGCTTGCAAAACTTATATTTGTTAAATTAAAATTTATGAAATTATAGATTTTAATGAGACTGTATGTTAAAGTTTAGAAAAGGAAGGTTTGTTATATAATTAAAGTTTACAAAATGATAGGTTACAAAATATGGTTTGTTAAATAATTACAAATTATAAAATTAGTGTTGCGATAAGTGTTTATAAAATTATGATTTGTAAATTAAGGCTTATTATATAATTAAAGTTTTTAAAATTAGGAGCTAATACATTAGTAGAGTTGATAAAATTAATAGTCAGAACATAGTTAAGGATTGTGAACTTAGTGTTTGTTTTATATCTAAAACTCACAAAATGAAGATTTATTGTATAAATAATTTTTTTTACAAAATTAGAGATTAAAGAATTAAATTTTTTTACATAATTAAAATTTTCAAAATATTTTTTCACAAAATCAAGATTTGAAAAATTAAAGATTTTAAAATTAAAGTTTAATACAAAATTAATTCATCTATTCATTCTTTAAAAAAAAACAAAAACAAAAACAAAAAACAAAAACAAAAACAAAAACAAAAACAAAAACAAAAACTAGACCCTACATTTAAAAACTACTTACAGAATTACATTAAGTGTTATGTTCTAATTTTTTTTCCCCATCATAAAGGCCTAATAATATTGGAGGGATAAAAAAATGTCCCTCAATAAATCCTTAAAAGAAAACTGGGCATTCCTAGAAACTTCCTAACTCTATTGACATAGTGCACTCTAAACTA
Organism: Torreya grandis; assembly: GCA_037957365.1. Lineage (NCBI taxonomy): Eukaryota > Viridiplantae > Streptophyta > Pinopsida > Cupressales > Taxaceae > Torreya > Torreya grandis. Next base: position 2,202,427 of record JARHVA010002929.1, read on the forward strand.
TTCTTTGTTTGTCTTAGAGTTTTATGGGTTTTATTCACATAACTATCTAGACCTATTTTTCACTATCTATTTTTAACAGTTTTTTCAAAGTCTATGATAAATTAAATGTTATTATAAATTTCACATTTTATAAAATTTTTAATTAAAAAATATATTTAATTTTTTATTTTATTTAATTAAATCCATCTAATTATAAATCTATATGGGTAGATGTATAAAATTTTGATTTTAGATCAATTTTCCATAATGCATTTTGGTGAATTCATGTTCTCTTAATTTTTTAAATGTTAGATCTAATTATTTATTGAAATTTTTACATTTGTTTGAAATCATTAGCCCTAACACTTTTATGTTACCTTTAAATCCTACTTTTTTTTCTTATGTATTATTTACATTCTCAAATTTTTATGTTACATATGTTTCTATTTTTGCTTTTAAAAAAAAACAAAAATAAAAACAAAAACAAAAACAAAAACAAAAACACTATATAAACTAAACCTTACATTTAAAGACTACTTACAAAATTACATTAAGTGTTATGTTCTAATTTTTTTTCCCATCATAAAGGCCTAATAATATTGAAAGGATAAAAAAATGTCCCTCAATAAATCCTAGAAAAAAAACTGGGCATTCCTAGAAACTTCCTAACTCTATTGACATAGTGCACTCTAAAATATTCTTTGTTTGTCTTAGAGTTTTATGGGTTTTATTCACATAACTATCTAGACCTATTCTTCACTATCTATTTTTAATAGTTTTTTAAAAGTCTATGATAAATTAAATGTTATTATAAATTTCACATTTTAAAATATTTTTAATTAAAAAATACATTTAATTTTTTATTTTATTTAATTAAACCCACCTAATTAGAAATCTATATGGGTAGATGTATAAAATTTTGATGTAAAATCAATTTTTCATAATACATTTTGGTGAATTTGTGTTTTCTTAAAGTTTTTAGTGTTAGATTTAATTATTTATTGAAATTTTTACATTTGTTTAAAATCATTAGCTCTAACACTTTTATGTTACTTTTAAATCTTACTTTTTTTCTTATGTATTATTTACATTCTCTAATTTTTATGTTACATATGTTTTTAAATCATTAGCCCTAACACTTTTATGTTACCTTTAAATCTTACTTAGAGTATTATTTACATTCTCTAATTTTTATGTTACATATGTTTCTATCTTACACCACTTAAATTGATTAGATCTAAGAGCCTTATTAAATGGCATGCTAGAAAAAATTATAATCATATTTATTTTGTTGAAATTATTATAATTAATTATAGAAATTACTTGAAAAATAAAATGACGTCTCTCAATAATATTGATAATCTTTATACTATTACATGAATATTTTTTACAAATCATCTTAAAATATTTTTGAATGATAATGTTATAAATGAAACTAAAATTGATAATGTTTATGATAGTGACCGTGATCATGATTAAAATAATCAGGCCAAAATAATTATAATGTTAAAAACATCATATCTAACTCCAAGGATTATAATAATTTTTTTATATCTATTGAAAGTCATTCAATGCCAAAATTTATGTAAAAATCCTCCAAGATGCTTTCTTTTAATGATGTTGATGTTCTTTCTACTATTACATGATCATTTTATGAACATTTTTTACAAATCATTTTGAAATATTTTTGAATGATAATATTATGAATGAAACTAAAATTGATAATATTTGTGATAATAATAGTGATCATAATTAAAATTATAAGACCAAAATAATTATAATGTTAAAAAATAATATCTAACACAAAGATTATAATAAATTTTTTATATCTGTTAAAAGTCATCCAATACCAAAATTTACGTAAAAAACCTCCAATTGAACCAAAAATTCATTATATATCATAGAGATTAAACAATTCATATTTGAATGAAAATAATATAAATCAAAATCTTAGAAGATCACTTTTCATGCTTTATAATGTGATGATTTCCCAATTTCATATGAAATAATTTGTTCTCTTATTTTTATTACTTTCATTCTTATTAATACATATTTTTCCAAATTTATTTGATTTCTTTTCAATTTCTTCTATCTATTTCAATTTTTTTACTTTTAAAATTATTTAACATTCTTTATATGCTCCTTAAATTTCAACTCTTATTCATAATAATTTTAATTTTTTCTAATTAACCAATACTTCTATCCTAATAGATTTTGCCATCACTTTTTTTCCAACTTCCAAAGTGACCATTATGATATATGCTACCCTTTTAAAAAAAAATAAATTTATTTTAATAAAATTAATTATATATAAATTTATATATACATTACATTCAAGTTTTTTTTTTAAAAATTTATTTAACAAGACACAATGTTACTTTGACTTTTGTGGATTATGAATTTATTTCATACCTTTTTATAATATGATTATGTTCTTGATTGATTTCATGATATTACATTTAAAATTATATTTTATCTCATTATGTTAGGTGATATTTTTTAATAAATATTAAAATAAAAATTACATTTGCATAGATTACTCTTATTTAAGAAATGACCCAAAGAGTCTAATGAACACGTATTTAAATTCACGACATTTGTTAAAAAATGATTATACAATTCATTTAAAATTAACTAAAATATATAATTTCTCAAAACTTGATTCCACTTCACCCGGAATTAAAAAAAATTGAGCAATATTTTAAATTTTTTTAAATTAAAATGTATAGAATTAATGTTTATGAAATTATATATATATATATATATATATATATATATATATATATATATATATATATATATATATATGGGTTTGTTATAAAATTAGGTTTATAAAATTAATTTTTGCATAATTAAAAATATTTATTAAATTAATACTTAAAAATTAAGAATGAAGGATTATGTAGATTCAGTTTTCAAAAATTTAGATTTTGTGACATACTTAAGGTTTCATAGCTTTAGATTTTGGATCTTTCAGGGCTTAAGCTATTAAAGTTTATAAAATTAAAGATATATATATATAATTAAGGTTTGTTGTATAATTGAGGTTTATGAAATCATGGGTTATTAAATATTGTTTATTATATAACTATGTATTATAAAATTAGTGTTTGTTGTATGATTAATTTTTTTAATAAAATTAAGACTAAAAAATTATTGTTTATTGTATATTTTATGTTTCATTCGAGTTTAAATTTTAATAAACATTAATTTTATAAGTTTAAAAAATTAAGGCTTGAATAAATTAGGGCTTTTGAAATCAAGATTTTGAAGATTAAGATTTAATATAAAATTAATTCATATATTCATTCTAACATAAAAAGTTATTTAGGATAGGACCTTACATTTAAAGACTACTTATTAAATTACATTGAGTTTCATGTTCTAAATTTTCTCCCATTCTAGGGTCTAAAGTCCTCTAAAAATTTGGATATTCATGGAAACTTACTTTTTTGAAAGAGTGAACTCTAAAATATTATCTACTTATTTTCCACTACATTTTTTTTTAGATTTGGGACAATATAAATGTTGTTAATAAAAAATCCCATTTTATAATTTATTGTTATTCTATAATATTATTAATAAAAAGTTATATTTAATTTAAAATTTTATTATAAGATTAATTTCACATGTACTTTGATAAATTCATACTCTCTTACATCTATTAATGTTTTATCTAATTCTTCATTAAGATTATTACATTTATTTTAAATCATTAATCCTAATATTTGTATCTTATCTTTAAACCCTAGGTAGTGTGCTATAAAAAATTACAATCATATTAATTTTGTTAAAATTATTTTAATTAAATATAGAATTTGTTTGAAAAGAAAATGGTATCTTTTAATAATAGTATACTCTTTCTATTATTATATAATAATGTTTTTACAAATCATTTTGAACTATCTTTAAATAATAATATTATAAATAAAATTATAAGTGATAATTTTTTATGATAATGATCATGATTAAAATAATAAAACCAAAATAATTATAATATTATAAACATCATATCTAACCCTAAAACAATAATGAAAATTTTATATTTATTAAAAACAATTCAATGCCAAACCTTACGTAAAGAGCTTCTAATTAAACAAAAAATCCAATAGATATTTTAGAGAGTGAAAAATTGATGTTTGATGAAAATAATACAAATCAAAATCTTAGAGGATCACTATCCTTATAATATAGTGATTTCCCAATTTCTTATAAAACAATTTGTTCTTTTGTTTTTATAACTTCAACTCTTATTAACACTTGATAACTCCTTGAACAAATAGTTTGAACCTTGTCTTGCTTAGTGCAAGTACATAAGTATTTTATTAATATTCAAAAAAACAAGTACATAAGGGTCCCTTTACTCTGTTAACTCTTTTACATTGCATACATGGATTATATAGAGTTTTACCCATGACCGATAAAACCAACTAATCCTCTAACCAACTATTTACGGGAAAATAACCCGTAAGGTAGTTCTAATTAATAAATACAAAACATGAAAACTACCTAAAATTAAAACTAAGTAACTTTATTTTATGGGGATGTCTTTACTAAAAGATGCATGCCCCATTAACAATATTATTTATTAACCTACCAAAAAATCTAACCTAATGTTAAGACTTTAGAACAAGTCCTAACAAACCCCCCTATGATCCAAAGTAAAGTCTTTAGACACATACCAAGCATTTTTCTAAATTTTTTGAATTTGATTATGTCAAGGGGTTTTGTGAAGATGTCAGCTGTCTGATCGGCAGTTAGGCAATATATTGGATCAAGAGAATTCTTTGCCACTAGCATTCGTAGATAATGGTATTTGACATCCATATGCTTTGTTTTGGCATGAAACATAGGATTCTTGGACATTTTGATTTCACTTTGATTATCAATGTATAACTGTGTAGGAGCAAATTGAGAAACCTGAAGATCTTCAAGAATACAACGAAGGTAAATAATTTCTCTGGAAGCATCCCATGTTGCAATATACTCTGATTCTACTAATGAATTTGCCACTATATCCTACTTCTTACAACACCAAGCAATGGTAGCTGAACCCATATGCATAGTGTATCATATGGTTGACACTCTGTCATCCACACATCTGATAAAATTTACATCACAATATCCAATAAGTTTGAAGTTCTTGTTGCAGCGGTATTCAAGGCCATATGTTTTCATTCCCTGAAGGTAATGAAGTACTCATTTTACTGCATGCTAATGAATTTCTATAAGCTCATGCATAAACCTAGATAAAATTCCAACTAAAAATGAAATATCGGGCCTCGTAGTCATCAAGTATATCAAACCTCCCACTAATTGTCTATATGTGGTGCCATAAAAAAAAGCACTATTATCATCCTTAGACAATTTCAAATTACTTTCCATGGGAGTGAGGGCAGGTTTGCAATCACTTATGCCAAACCTATCTAATAACTCAGAAATATACTTAGTTTGTGAAATGAAAATCCTATGCTCTTTTTGAGTTACCTCTATGCCTAGATAGTAGTGAAGAAGTCCAAGATCTGTCATCTCAAACCCATCTTTTAATTCCTTCTTCACAGACTTGTTATGGTTTTCATCATTACCTGTGATAAACAAGTCATCAACATAGAGAACAAGTATAACCATTTTCTTACCCTGCACTCAAAAATAGAGAGTATCATCAGATTCACTATGATGAAAACCAATGGATTTTAAGTATGATTCCATTTTCTCATACCAAGCCCTGGGTGCCTGTTTGAGCCATACAAAACTTTTATCAATTTACACACTTTGTGTTCAACATTTAAAAAAGAACTTTTAACATCCAATTGATGTAATTTTCAACCATTTTATGCTGCTATGGCAAGTACCATACAAAGAGTGTGCCATTTGGTAGTTGGTGCAAATGTTTCCTCATAGTCAATACCTTCTTGTTGTGCATATCCTTTTGCAACAAGTCGTGACTTATGTTTATCAATGGAGCCATATGATTTATACTTAGTCCTATAAAACCATTTACATTTGATGGGTTTAACATGTGGAGGAGGATCAAATAAAACCCATGTATTGTTGCTAAGTATGGCATCATATTCATTTTTCATTACCTATTGACAAACATGTTCAATAGATGCCTCCTCAAAAGTGGATGGCTTAGAGGAAGAAGTAGTAACAACCATAGCATAGTTTACCTATTTTCAAGAATTCTTGGGCCATGTTAAACCAACTTCATCTACTTTCAAGTCAAAAAAATTATTTTGAGCTCATTTTAGATACTTAGTCAAATTATTCAAATCAGGGACTCCATAATTCTCATCATGTGCATCATTCGAAGGGGGACTTAGAGAATTTTTAACAATTTCTAAGTCATCAACCTGTGAACTTGTAGATGAAGGAGAGGAAAGTGAAGGAATTTGAGTTTCATACCACAACTTTGAAGAATTATCCTCATTATTCAAACTCTTATCTCTTTTTATATTTTTCCTTAATATATCAAGTTGAGAATAAATCTCTACAGTGTTCATAGTCCCAAAATCATCAAATATAACATCTCGACTCACTATGAATTTGCCTATATCCTGTGAAAGCAAATGAAACCCTTTTTTATCTTCAAAATAACCAAGAAAGATGCATTTTTGACTTTGTGGTTCCAAATTAGTTCTGTGTTTAATAGGAACTAAAGCAAAACAAAGACATCCAAACACTTTCAAGTGTTTAACTTTGGGTTTAAACCCATACCATGCCTCATATGGAGTTTGTCCCAAAAGTGCAACTGTGGGGGCCCTGTTTCTCAAATACACTGCAGTACCAATGGCTTATGCCCAAAACTTATCATCAAGCTATTTATAGTGCAACATGGCACGTGCTATACCCTCTAAAGTTCTATTCATCCATTCAGATACTTCATTTTGCTGTGGAGTATAAGCATTACTATATTGTCGATGAATGCCATGTTCTTGACAATAATCTAAAAATTCATTTGAGGTATACTCACCTCTATTATCTGAATGAAGAGTGGCCAAATGTGAACCTGTTTCTTTTTCGACTAAGTGTAACCAATCAACAAACTTAGCAAAAACTTCAGATTTGTCTTTCATAAAAAATATCCAAGTCATCCGAAAAAAGTCATCAATAAACAAGACAAAGTATCTACACCCACCAATGGATGATTTTTTCATGTAACATACATCACTATGAACTAACTGTAAACATCTGTTAGCTCTCCAAGATGACTATTTAAAAAAAAATTCCTGATTTTGTTTTCCCAAAACACATGATTCACAAAGAATACTATATTTGCAAAAAGTGGGCAACCCACTCACCATACCATATCTCTTCAAATCGACTAAAGAGTGGATTTTCAAATGTCCATAGTGGAGATGCCATAATCGCTGTGTAGACATAGTACATGTACCTATGTCAACAACTGCCACAAGTTCTATAGTTGGAGGAAGCACTTTACAATGCAATCTAACCAAGTTTCCATCTTCATATCCTGTATACATTGTTTTATAATCATCTTTCACTGAATTGATGTAAATGAGCCCATTTTCAAGCACTATTTGATATCCTTTCTTTCGAATAGTTACCAAATAAAGTAAGTGTTTCTTCAATGTGGGAACATACCAAACATCCTCAAGTATTTTATAGACCCATTAGGAAGAAGAATCTGAATAGATCCAAGTGCTAGTTGTGTATGCATAGAATTATCTGCTAAGGCAACTGGAGAGAGAGAAGCTTCCTTAAAATACCAAAAGAAATTTCCCTTAAATTTCATGTGTTTGGTTGATCCCGTGTCTAAAACCCATACATCTGTGAGCTCATATCTAGCCTCATATTCAATATAATCAATGTGCCCCAAAGTAGTGAATGCAGATTCATGGGAAACATTACTGGACTCATCATAGTCATGATCAACATACTGAGCAGAGTTAGACTTAGTCACTTTTTGTGGCCTCTGAATTTTATCAAAAGAAATTCTACATTGTGAGGCAATGTGACCAAATTTTCCACATCTATGACACTAAATGTCTGATCTACCTCGACCTCTGCCCCTATACGAGTTGTGACCATGTCCTTGATCACTTATTTCATGTGAATGTGATTGGTTAGATTGTTGATTATTTTAATTTCCCCTACCTCGACCCCCTCTATAACTATTTCCTCTATTGTCTTGATGCCCAGATGAAGATGAACTAGGCTTCGACTCTAAAACATGGGCTTCTTCAATTTTCTTGGATTTTTTGGGTAGAGAGAGGTTATGTTGGATGAGAAACTCAATTAAATTATCAAAAGTGATGCCTGTGATCTTGTTAGAGACATGCAACATTTCAACAAAATTTCTATAAGACCTAGGTAGTCCTTTCAAAGCAGCAGTGACTATGAGGTCATCATCTAGTTTTCCAAACCCAACCTTAGTGTACTCAGTAGTGATATTTTTCAATTTAGACATATATTCTCTCATATCCCCATCTTCATCTAATGATAAATTAAACAACTGCATATGAATATTTATCTTCTTATGCTTAGATTTCTTATCATACAAATCTGACAATGTTTTCCATGCAGTGTAACTATGAGGAGAATTTTCAATATAAACATAAGTATCATGAGTACAATAACATTTAATGAGAGCTAAGGCCTTAAAATAATGCAAATTGAATACATTTAATTTAGCCTGTTCTGTTGGCAATGTAGGATTTTCATTCTTGACAATATCCCATAACTCATTAAAAACTAGTGAAGCCTCCAATCGTTTCCAATCAGAATAATTGAAAATTGTTAATCTATCACCATCTAAAAGTAAATTTTGAATCTTCAACATCTTGAAATAAAAGTAAGTGCAGTAGAGAAAAGTGTGACAAAATTCAAAAGAGATGAAACAAATATCACACTCACTGCACAAGACACTGCTTCTATGGGGTTTTTCACTTAACCTCCGCGTAGAGCACAAAATAAAAATAAGAAAATTTTGATGGGTTTTGCACTTAACCTCACCAAAAATCAATGATTGCACCCTTATTTCACCAAATTACAACCTTATTCCACCAATTACACCCTTATATCACCACAACAATGTAAAAGAAATAGAATTTTAATTCCCCTTTTTCAATTTTAAAAACAACACAATACAATAATTATGCATTTCACAACTTTCAAGGAATACAAAAAATAGATTTAAAAGGGAATATTCTTTTTACAAAAATTATATTCTAAAGTAAAAAAAAATCTTCCAAAAAGAAGGGATTTGAACCCTTGACCTCCTCCTTGCAAGCGTCTTTACAAAATAAGCTTAACCAATTGCTCTAAGAGAATTTTCAGAATATGATACTCAGGAACTTGTACTTATTCTAGATTTTGTCTGAGGAAAAATAATTTTTTTTACATATATGTAAATAAATCCAAACTTTTTTGCTTTTCAGTCTTCTCAACCAAGCTTCCTCATGTGGGACCCATCCAAAGCAAATTTTTGATAGCAAACTTTAGAAACATGAATATTTTTTATTTTTCTAAGTTTAAACCTATGCCATGTTTGCCTAGGACGCCATGGCTGCTCTTGGAAATGTTTTCTGCATCTGTTCTCTCTCTTGGAGGCTATACAAATCTGTACAGGCAGTGTAAAATGGATTTTGACTGAGATTTTATAAATTTTTGAAGTAGCTTTTGTTAGAAATAGATTTAAATTGCAGCCAGGGCATTTGAAGGCCATACCATAGGCCGTAAAACTCAAGTTTTTTCCATATTTTCCTTTGAGGATGTAAAACAGGGGTTTTAACAAGATTTGTAGGTGTTTTTTGTTTTTTGTTTTTTGAGTTTGAACCTTGTCCCTGCTTAGTGCGAGTGCACAAGTATTTTATTAATATTTAAAAAAATAAGTACATAAGGGTGCCTTTAATCCGTTAACCCTTTTACATTGCATACATGGATTATATAGAGTTTTACCCATGACTGATAAAACCAACTAATCCTATAACCAACTATTTATGGGAAAACAATCCGTAAGGTAGTTCTGATCAATAAATACAAAACATAAAAACTACCTAAAATTAAAACTAACTTTATTTTATGGGGGTGTCTTTACTAAAATATGCATGCTCCATTAACAATATTATTTATTAACTTACCAAAAAATCTAACTTAATGTTAAAACTTTAGAACAAGTCTTAACAACACTTATATTTTCAAATTTATTTAATTTATGTTTAAGTTCTTCCATCTGCTTCAAATTTTTATATAAATAATTACTCAATATTCTTAACATGCTCTTTAAATTTCAACTCTTATTCATAATAATTTTAATAATTTTATTTGATTAATATTTTTATTTTATTTTTTTTTGCTATTATCTTTCTTCCATCTTCCACAGTGACCATTATGATGCATGTCTTATGTAATGCACGATAAAAAGTCAAATTAATTTCTTAAAAGTAACAATATAATAGCGTGTTCTAATTTTTAGTATTATGAATAAAAACACATTAATATCTTTCTCAAATAAATTGAATTTATTTTAATTAAATTATTAAAATTTATATTTATATTTTATATTTACAAAAAAAATTATGTTTAAATGTTTTCGAGAAAAAGAATGTTTTACATATATTTTTAACTTTTTTTTAATACTTTTTATATTTAATGGGACACGATGATATACTTTTACCGCACTTAGTTTATGATTTCATTTATTATTCTTTTTTAATATGGAAAGAGTCCTTTTTCACTATATCAAATAATTTTAGGCCTCTTTAAATTTTTGTTATACTAATAAATTATTTCATTGTGTTAATTTAGGTCATTTTTTTTAACAAACATTAAAATGAAAATTACATTTGCATAAATTATTTTTAATTTAAGTAACCCAAAAACTATAATGAGTATATACTTAAATTTAAGATATTTGTTACACAAATGATTTTAAAATTGATTTATAATAAATTAAAATGTATAATTTCTCAAAATTTGATTTTACTTGTGACATAAAAAGTGGTGTTAAAAAACTTAACAATATTTCAATGATATTATCTTGCAATTAGAAATTATGAGATCAAGTCATGTTGAATGTTATTTTATAAAATTTGTTTTGACATAAGGGCTTGATAATAATGAAAGAATTAAAAAATATTCCCAATAAATATTTCATTTTTCCATATGATGAGTTTTTAGAATTGAAAAAAGAGAATTTAATTTCCCAAAAATTTGCCATTAATCCAAGAAAATTGAACAATAATTTTGGAGCCTAAGAACATACAAATAAGACAATTAAATTAGTTTTATATATTTGACATTAGATACAAATAACTAAAAATTTTAAAACTATTTTCCACTTAGTGACTATCTTAAACTTCACAATAAATTAGATGTTATTATAAACCCTCTCATGTCATTTATTGGTTATTATAATATATTATTTATTAATAATTAACTTTTATTTTTATTTAATTAAATTTGATTAATTTTAATTTTCTAAGTGTATGGATATATGTATTAAATTTTGTTGTAAAACCAATTTTCCATACCATATATTGTGGAACCTATGATATCTTACATCCCTTTAAGATTATTTTTGTATGTCTTTGTGGTAGATCTATTTTTCCTCGGTATTCTTCCATTTATTTTAAATAATCATTCTTAGTTCTTTTATGCTCCCTTTAAACAATTATTTTGTTCTTCTTGCATATTATATGAACCTTATTATATTTTTATGATACATATATTTCTATCTTATAAAACTTAAATTAACTCTATAAATGTCTTTGAATGATTTTTTTTATATCTCAAATTGATAGTACTTTTGACAATAATCACCCTAATAAAAATAATAAATATAAAATACTTACACATTAAAAATATAAATAAAATATTATATGAATTGAAATGTATCCAACACATAATCATAAATTTAAGAACTTCTACTTTAAACCAAAAATACACGATATACTTTATAGATTGAATAATAAATGCTTAAATGAAAATAATATATACCAAATTATTATAAGATCCTTTCCATACATTAAAGTGTATTTATTTACAATCATTCTTCTCAATCCATCTTTCCTATTTGTATTGCTTTCACTCTTATTGAAACAACTCTCTTACTTTTTGAATTATTTTGATTTCTTATCAACTTATTTTAAGTACTTCAATTTTTGCATCTCAAATTACTCAATCTTCTCAACATGTTCTTAAATGTTAACTTATACTCACAACAATTTTAATTTTATTTATTTGACCTTTAATTCTATTCCAACATATTTTGGTGCTCCCTCTCTTCCTTGGATTATTTTTATGCCATCTCTCTTGTAACTCTTGAAGCGATCTTTATGATGCATGCCTTATGTTATGTACATCACCAAGTTAAATTGCTTTTTGAAGGGTCACAAAAGGAAACTAACATAGTCACCTCAATGATAGATTTATTAACCCATTATGTGCCCCATTATTTAGTATTATGAGGCCATATATGCTCTACTATCTCTTCTAAAAATCTCAAGGTCAATTTTATAAAATTAATAAAAATATATGTTTTTCAACTCATATACATAAAGACATTATAAATTTAAAAAAAATAAAATAAAAAATTATAAATTTGTTAAGTAATTTTTGAGATTTATTTCTGACTATGTTTTTTTAACCTAATGAAACATATTATTATACTTTAACCCCCTTGATTTATGAAGTTATTTCTTACCTTTTACCAATAAATTTTTTTAATTCAAAATTTGAATTATTCAAAAGGCAAAAGAGATCATTTGTACCATATCAAATCATTTTATGCCTCTTTTCTAATTTTTTATCATCATAATAAATTGTTGACTACTTTTATTTTAATTTATAGGTAAAAGTGAGTTTTTTAACATAGATCAAACTCTTTTAAAATAAATATATAGATTAAAAAAAAAAATTCCAAGAAATAAGGGAAGAAATCAAAATGAGATTACATTATATTCTAGGTTGTGACTTGAAGTTAAAAACATACAACAAAAATAATAAACATTCAAAAAATGAATAACAAAGATACCTCAAGAACAATTAAGGATTAGATGAGTAGAAGCTATTCATATTTTATAATATTTAAGTGTTTTTCTACTATTTATAGATCAATATCATTATCATTTGTCTCCTTACATTTTCTTTAGATTTTAATTCTTTTTCTCTATGTTCTTTCCTCTAGAATCATTTTCTTCTTTTTCAAACCTTCTTGTAGCATAGTGATATTAGAAACAAAAAAATTAATCGTAATTCTACTAAACTGTACCACCTTCATTAATGTTTAATTAACATATTTTTATACCTTTCCACCTAAATCATTTTATCTTTTAATTTGGTACCTCATTATAATTTTACAAATACTACTTGTCAATATCCAAAGATCTCTTTTACAAGGAGCAATGATATAAGGTTGGGGTTTAAAACCATGGAGATGTTGGTGTAACATATTATTTATAGTATTTAGCCTCTCATTTTAAACAATAAACCATTTTAGAATGATCTGTTGGGGATAATAATCCTTCTCTAAGAGACCAATCGTATTCTTTAAATTTTAATAAGGAACTTATTATCCCTTATCCTTAAAATTCTCCTCCATTTCACTTCTTTTGAAGTTTATTTGTATCCATATTAACCATTATTCTTCTATTTAATGAAATCCATTCTTATAAATTGAACATTCTCTATATCATGATTTTTCTTACCCTTGAAAGAAGACTGCTTCCCATCACCTTCCTTTGAAATGTTACTTTAGAGCCAAAATTTATCTTCCCTGGGATATGGATAACCATGGGCATCCTTATTTGTTACATCTCTTATGTTTTATTATTCTCCAAAATCATTTCAAAACAAATTTTATCTGGTCTTCTAATCCTGCCTTCCTCTTGCACTTGTTTTGAGGACTCTTTATTGTCATGGTGCAATCTAATAACCATAAATTTGGGTATTTGAATATATTTCCCTAAATTATCCCTAACCAAACCTAAGAAGTATAAACTAAAATAACCCAAATATACTAAAGTAACCTTTATAACTGGTAAATATTTATAAAACCAATATTTGGCTTCTTAAAACAATAGGAAAATGAAATATGTATGAAAGGCAATCTCTACCTAACTAAGTTGAACATCTATGACATAATTTTTGAGAGACATCAATAAATACAATGTGATACTTACCAATTTATTGTGTTTAACTTATTGGGTAGAGTGGAATGATAGGAGAAAACACACTTAAATCTCCTCTCAAGTGTGATTTAATTTATAATTTGTAGTAGCACTTCACTCCAAGGATTAGGAAAAGATTCTCTAAGATATCATGCTTGAAAATTGCTCCAATTCTCCTTTCCTCTATGAAATTTTTTAATAATTTCCTATTTAAACATATTATATTTATATAATTTTATTCCTTCCATGGACAACCCCATTTCCTTAGTTATACTCTCCTTAGACACATCATAGATCAATATTCTATCTATAACTTTCCTAAATTTCATTTTTCTAAAAATTCCCTAGAGAGCATCCAATCATACCCTTTGATTCTATCCAGAACCTATGTTAGACCTCCTCATCATAAGATATGCCATACTATAGGTTTTTATATTACTCCTTTGCATGTAGAGGGTTCGATTATCACTTTGTAATCTCTCAGTGATCTCATCGAAGAAGTTCTCAAAAAAATTAGTTTCTCAATTTGAAGGCCCCAATCCAAAACTTATAACCCTTGAATTTATTCTCCCTATCCCATTCCATGTCATGATAATAAAAATTACTTGAAGAGACCAAAATATCATAATTAGAAATAAATTTTATTTTCACCTTTATATAGAAATGACAACCAAAAAGTTTGACAACACACCTTTTTTAACTTCAATGGTAAAGTAATAAACATGCCACCTTTGAAGATAGATAAAGAAGATTTCTTCTCAATCTCCATCTCATCTAGTTTCACATAAACTTCCCTAAACTCCTATAATTTTAAAGTATTATGATCTTGATGGTAGAAGAAGTCAAAATGGGAGAAACTAGAGGAGATGGAGATTGAGAAGAAATATTCTTATCCTTGTCTTTATTGTTGACTTTCAAGTGATTCATCTAAACATTATTCCACCATGTAGAAGGATTTATTTTCTTTTAACTTACTAACATTAGAATCACCTAAAACCTTTGGACAATCATGTCGGATTAGCCATGATCTTGGATCCTTACACAAAAGATTGAGAAAATCTATGTATAAAGTAATGAAATCATAGATAAATTACAAAAGGAAGAAGAAGCTTGTCTTCACATGGAAATATTTCAAAATATGATTGCTTGCATATAATCTCATTAACCTATCTTCATTACTTCTAAGAAAGAAAAGTGCGGTACATATAGAGAAAATTAAGGCAACATGAGGAAGCCTCTAATTTTTATAATTAGATAATTACATTAAAATATAATTAGACTATGTGACCCTTTAATAACTAACATAAGGAAGCTTAATTAAGATAGAATGGCCATAAGTCCATGTAGGTAAAACCCAATGGGAAAAATCACTACACTAACACCCCCCTTAAGCGTAGCTTAGGTGAGATAAGAATTTGGTCTTAATATTAAAACCCTGATGAGGTACCTAAGTACATAGTGAATAACCTCTATAAGAGGAAGAAGAAGGTGGAGCAGCCCTAACCCCAATGAGAGCTCACAGATGAATAAATTTACTCTCTATGAAGGGCTTGGTTAGAATATCTACAATTTGCTTTGATGTTGGGTAGTACTTATGATCAATGAATTGCTCACTAATTAACTCCCTGATGAAGTTCATGTGAATCTCTATGTGTTTGGTCCTTTGTTAGAGAATCAGATTCCTACAAATTTGGATAGTGCTTTAGTTGTCACAATAGATAATTATTGGCTTATGAAACTAAATACCAAACTTAGTGAGAATTCCCTGAAGCTAGATTGCCTCAGTGGTGGCATTGATATCCCCTCTATATTATAACTCTATAGATGATAAAGTAATTGCATGTTGCTTCTTGCTTGAACAACTTATTGGATTTGAACCAAGTGAGAAATTATAGCATAAAGTGGACTTTCGACTCTGAATATCTCTAGTCTAATTTTAATCTATGTATATGATCAAATCAACTTCTATTCCTGCTCTGTAGTGTATCCCATAGCTTTGTGAACCCTAAATATAGTGTAGAATCTACTTAGTTACTTTCCAATATAATTCATGTGGCTCCTGCATAAACTAGGAAACCATGATAACTACATAATATATGTCAGGGTTAGTGTGTGTGAGATAGATAATACTGCCCACAAGTTGTTGATATGGAGTTACATCAACCAATGGTGTAAAACAATCAGCCTCAAGCTTCACACTAGACAAGAAGTGAGTAGGAACAGGCTTAAAATTAGCCATGTTAAACCTTGCAAGCAAATCAAGAGAATACTTGGATTGTGATAAAGTTATCTTGGAGTCTAACTGAATGATTTTAATCTCAAGAAAGTAATGCAACAATCCCATGTCTAACATTGAAAATCTATCTAAAAGTGTAGTTTTCACTACTGAGATGGATGATCATGAGCTCCCTGTAATCAACAAGTCATTCACATAGAGAATTAGGATAAAAAAAGAATAATATTACCATAAGATGTAGATATTTAGATATGAGTGGCATCTGGTGAATCTGACTGTGAGGATAAAGGAGTCTATTTTGGCATACCATGCCCAAGGGGCCTATTTGAGTCCATAGATAGATTTCTTGAGTCTACAGACCAATGAGGAATCTTCTACAAAGCCTTGTGGTTTCTCAATGTAAATCTCTTCTTTAAGGTCACCATGTAGAAAATCACTCTTGATGTCCTTTTTGTGAACATCTCACCAATGTGCAATTGTGATGGCTAGAGTGAGTTTGATAGATGCCATTTTGGCTATAGGAGTAAATGTCCCAATATAGTCTATGCCATGAACTTGATAAAACCCCTTTGCAACCAGATGAGATTTATACTTATTAACAAACCCATCTACACCATACTTAGTCTAATAAATCCATTTGCAATGGACCAATTTTATTCCTTTAGGAAGAGGGACCAAGTCCCATGCTTTGTTCTTGATTAGGGAACTATACTCCCACATAGAAGAATCCCATTTTGGAATGCCAGATGCCTTATGAAAGGTTTGTAGATATGAGGTAATGTCCAATTAGGCATGTGAAGTCCCTTAAAACTATGAATGTGTTTGCCTTGTATCCAATGGATTTCCAACTAATTTCTTGGCACTTTGAAGTATCTGTCTATCCCAAGTGGGACTGGAATTGTATGAGATTAGGGAATCAAGAGGTGAGTCATCATCATCTAAAGTGTGACTATGAGATGAAGGAGGAGAATCTTCATCAATTCTCTCATCACTTGAACTTGAAGAAGAAGAAGTGTTATCCTAATCATTAGGAGGATTTTGAGGTGGATCTAAGTCACTATCTGAGGTAGAATCAATGTCCAATGAGACTTTTTAAGAGTCTAGAGTACCAGTAGTGAGATAAATTGGGCCTTCACAAAACTTAACACTAATTTCAATGAAAAAATCATGATTTTTAAGATGGAGAAGCTTGTATCCCTTAGTACCTTCTACATACCCCAAAAAGATACAAGACTGACTTTGAGGGTCCATTGCTTTGCATTTATTCTTGGGAATATGGGCCATTGCTGGTGATACAAACACTCAAAAGTGATCCACTAAAGGTTTGTGACCATCCTAGGCTTTAAAAGGAGTGATTCCTTTCAAGCCTTTATGTGGAACATGGTTCTGAATATAACTCACATAATTTATTATTTTAGTCCAAAACTAAGGAGCAAGAGACTTTGATTGAAGTATGTAGTTGGCTATTTATTTCAAGGTACAGTTCTTATGTTTGGCCACACTATTCTATTGAGGACTATATGAAACTATGTGTTAAATATGAATCCCCTTTGATGTGTAAAAATGCTCAAAACTATTGTTGACATACTCCCCACCATTATTAGTCCTTAAGATTTTGATGGAATAGTCTGACTGCTTCTCCATAAGTGCCTTGAAATCCTTAAAGTGATCAAAGACCTTAGAATTATTTTTGAGAAAAAAAACCCAAGTGTACCTCAAAAATTCATCAATAAATGTGAGCATGTATCTATTTCTATTAAATGAAATTTTTGGAAATGGACTTGCTATGTCATTATGGATAATTTCTAGCTTTTATTTAGCTCTCCTTGCTTTGCCCTTGTCATATTTCTCTTATGAATGCTTACCAAAAATGAATCTATTACATAGGACACATAAGAATTTGACTTTAGGTAACCCTAAAACCATGTCCTAATGATTGAGTTACTCTAGGTAACGGTATTTTAAATGGCCAAACTGTTCATGCCATAGTTTGCTCATTCCATCTGTATGAGTAAGCAGTGTAGCTGAGAGTTGATATAGGGAAAATTGTGAGAAGGTATATAGCCTAGACTGATGATTGGCCTTCCCATAAACCATTATGATGTCACTATATAACTCCTTGAATCAGGTGTGAACTCAACTCACTTCCCTGCACCTATGTGAGTGATTTGGTACACTAACAGAAGATTGGTGGATAGTGAAGGAACATAGAACATCATTAAAGGTCCCATCACTTAATTCAACCAATCCTTTACCACTAAATTCTATCGAAGTGTCATCACCCATGATAATTGAAGGCACAAAATATGGCTCTATTTTTGAAAATAGATGCTCTGAAGAGGCCATATGATAGGAAGCACTTGAGTCAAAACCCAAGTCAAAGGTTGAGAATATATTGCAACAAGTGCCTTGCCCTTGTTTTTACCCTTTTTTCTATCTTTAGCCTTTAAAAAATCTTGTGTGAACATGTTCTGAGTTAAAAACTTAGGAACACTGATGTTATTATTCTCAAGCATCTTAGTCAAGGTGTAAATATTTTTTTTCATGCACTGAGATTCATCATGCCCAAATTTCTTTAAAAAGTTACATTTGAGTTTCTCCTTCTTAGGATTCTCACTTGAGGAGGACTTATTTTATGATGCCTTAGGATTCGCATCTAATTTCTAATTCTTCTTATGCTCATGTTCTGGTTTAGATTATTTCTTACCCTATTTACCACTTTTAGAAGGCTTCTTCTTATCCTGATTGATAATTAAGGCATGTGATTTTGAAGATTTTAGTGCACCCATTTAAACCAACATATCTTACTACTTAGTTAGATCGACAACAAACTCATCAAATGATGACATTTTCCAAGTGAATCTAAGTGCATGTTTGGTAGCATGAAATGTAGAGATGAAAACTAAATAGTCATGATCCAATTTTGTAAGCATAAATATAATCAACTAGTCATCTATTTTCTCAATGTCACATTATTTCAAATATAGTCTCAGTGATTTAAAATTTGTAAAAAAGTCTTGTAGGGTGTCATAGTCACTTGGGCTCAATGTGATGAGCTCATTTTCTAGCTCATGACCCCTCGTGATGTCCTGCACTCCAAAAAGCTTGTCTAAGATGGTCCAAACTTTGTTAGGAGTTTTTGTAGAGTCAACATGAAATAAGAGGTCAAGAGACATTAACAGACATAAAAATCCATAGGCCTTGTCACATCTAATATACCACTTAACATTTTTTGTATTTGTATATGGCTCAATTTCTTCATCCATAGTGATCTGATAGAGTCCTTTACCTTTCAAGATGAGCTACATTTTAGACTTCCATTAGAGACTTAAATGGTGTGAGTGGTTCAATGTTTAGATCAATTAGTGTAGATTAGATTGAGATAATTTGTAGAATTGAAATGAAAATAATAATAAATTACACACAATACAAGTACCTCCTTTAACTATCAATAAGACCCCCCCTTGAGTTACAATGCAACACACACTCAATATTGGACATTGAGCATCACTGAGAATGCATCTATGAGAAATTAGTGTGAGAAAGTATGAGAGGGATGTCGGGCACAACTGATAATGCATCTAAGAATAAAGGTACAAAAGGTTTAAACTTATTTTTAAGCAATTACACCATGGAAAAAATGGATGTTACAATAGTCCTAAAATAATATCACAAATTCATAAATGTTGAAAAAATATGCACTTTAAAAAAAATTAGCACCCAAAATGGAGCTACAGATTGAAAGTTATGGAACTTACAAGTTATCACCCCCATATAATCTTGAACGCTTTCCAAAAATGGATTTTTTTTCCAAACTAACACTCAAGTAATGCTACCCCCATAAATTTTCTTGGAAAAGATAGAAATGGCAAAAAAACTTGAAAAATACATAAATAACAAAAAACTAACACTCAAGTAATGCCACCCCACAAAATTGAATAGTAAATTCCCTTCGAAAGTCTAAGTCAATCCATGAAAATTAATTTAGGTTTATTGAACTACTTTACTTGAGAAGTAATCACCCTTTGAAGTGACAACCCTTCGAAAACTTGATTTGATCTTCCCAGTGTAATCTGGGTTTTCTAGACTACTTTACTTGAGAAGTAATTCACCTTTGAGAATTTGAGTAGTGTTGTTCTAGAACCCTAGATTGGTCTATGAAGAGTAATTCAAGGTTCTTTGACTGCTTTACTCCAGAAGTAGTTATCATTCAAGAACTTGAGTAGATTTTTTTATAGAACCCCAAATTGGTCTACGAAGAGTAATTTGGGTTTCTTAGACTGCTTTACTCGATAAGTAATTGCCTTTCAAAAACCTAAGTAAAGTACTTCCTTAAACCCGAGTTCCTCTATGGGCAATTAATCTAGGTTTTTAGACCTTGATTACTTAGATTCTTAGATTACAAGTAAAGTAACTTCTAAAACCTGATTTGGTCTGTAGGCAAGTAATCAGACTTATCAAACAACTTAACTTAAAAAAGTGAAGTTACTCACCGTTGGAAGTTTGAGTTGGTCTATTGGTTAAATAATAGTCCTAAAAAAGTCTAGATTGGCCAATAGACTCTCCAAAGCATGCAACTTGAATTTGATCAATTAATGAGTTGAAGTAATAACCACTTGTAAATTTGAGTAGCATAGAGGTTTGATGGAATGCAAACTGAGGCAAGCCAAAAATGTCTAAAGTAATTCAACTATAAAAAATATGAAAGAGACCTAGTTGAGATTTTGACCTAAGAAAGAAAAATCAAAAGGCATTTTTGCATAACAACACAAAAAGTATGGATTTTTATTGAAAACAAAAAATGAGGCCTTCAAATGCCAAACAAGGAGGAAATTTTGACTGTTCCATAACTAGGTTGAGTTTACAGTCAATCCTAAGGTTTTGGAACCTTATAAAATCAATGTTGAAGTTGGTTTTGAGATCATAAGATCCAATAGAAAGTTTTTCATAAATTCTCCAAGGAATCTCACCAAACCCTTCTTTTACTAGAATAACAAATTTAGTAAGATTTTACTACAAATATTACTACAATACTGGCAAAAATGACTTTGATACCATGTCGAATTGGCCATGATCTTGGATCCTTGCACATAAGATTGAGTAAATATATGTATAAAGCATTGAAATCATAGATAAATTACAAAAAAAGGAAGAAGCTTGTCTTCACACGATAATATTACAAAATAT
The DNA here is from genome assembly GCA_037957365.1 of Torreya grandis. Lineage (NCBI taxonomy): Eukaryota > Viridiplantae > Streptophyta > Pinopsida > Cupressales > Taxaceae > Torreya > Torreya grandis. Next base: position 2,223,961 of record JARHVA010002929.1, read on the forward strand.
GGCTGCTTGCATATAATCACATTAACCTGTCTTCATTACTTCCAAAATAAAAAGTGGGGTACATATAGAGAAAATTAGGACAACATGAAGAAGCCTCTAATTTTTCTAATTATATAATTACATTAAAATATAATTAGCCTGTGTGGTATTTTTATAACTAACCTAAGGAAGCTTAATTAACATAGAATGGCCATAAGCCCATGTAGGTAAAACCCAATGTAAAAAAAACACTACACTAACAAATCATCCACCGAATGATTATAAGCAAAACACCTTCTCAATCTAAATGAAATTATTTCATAGTCTAGGGGTTGAGACCATATTCTTTGTCCAACCTTGATATTGATTTCTATATGTAAAATTTTGAATAGATCCATGAAAATGCACAAATAGGAAAATGTAGTCTGCATACGACCTTCAATCTTTGTAGAAAATGAAACCAAATCTCTGAGAGAACTGTCAATAGCACGGAGATAGGTGCCTTCCAAAATTGAAGAGGAGATAGATGGATGAATAACAAAGGTGTTATCTAGAGGGGTTTCTAGTTCTTGGTAATCCAAGCATAAAGCTCAACCAAGTTGGGCTAAAACCTATGAAAGTGATGTAATATTGCTACAAAAGAGATCTAGGCTTCCTCTTTCAACACGCCATCACCCATCTCAATCAAAGAGGCATTAGAAGTTTTCAACAAATCATGAAATGTAGAAGAAGAGAGAGCCTTAACTCAAGGGCCTTGCCTAAAAGGAGAAGCATCAAATGCAAAGACAAAAAGTAGGGCATCCACATCAGAAGAGGGAGGAGATGAGAAAGAGTCAAACATGAGTGTACAATGAGCACATGCCAAAAATTCCTCACCCATCATGAAAAAAATAGAGCCATAGAAAGAAACATTAGCGGAAGGAAAAGAGCAAAAGAGATTTGATGGGTGCCTCCCACTAAACTCAAAGACTCACAATGCTACCAAGTAAAGCCATGGGAAGAAAGGAAGCATAAATCCTGGGAGGCACTAAAGCATCACAGCCTTGCAGAAGGAGTCAACCCCATTGGCCATCGCCATTAACATGGTCATGTGGGAGTGGAAGAAAACCCAAAGGGTGAAGGGCACTGAAGCTTTAAAATGTAGCTTCCATTATTATTATTATTATTATTATTATTATTATTATTATTATTATTATTATTATATAATGTTATTATGTTATTAGTTTTGGGATGATATGGTATTTGCAACCATTAGAAAACAATAGGTAAATTTTGGATTATTGACAATATCACTGATGATAAAAAACACATCACTTTTCCTTGAAATTTGATTTATGTAGATTCTTATAAAGATTTACTTATTCAAATAGAATTGAGAGTGGGGGGAAAAATGGATGCAATCCTTGGACTATGAAAGGATCCCCTTTAGATGCATAATATGCTTCAAAATAGGGCATATTGAAAATGATTGTCCAAGCTTCAAATTCAAAAAGATGGTATCATAGTGGGAAAATGTAGAAATTAAACATATTATGGTTCCAACTATGAATGATAGTGGAAGTGATAATGAGAGATCAGATCCAGAGATCCCTTTAGAAGAAGAGGAGCATAATCAAATTAATGACATACTTTGTTGTGAGGAAAAAATCAAAAAGGCGGGAGGGGGGGGGGCGAGGGAGGTTGTGGTGTTACAAGATAAGACTAATGTAAATGAAGAGATTATATCAGATCTATCATCCCAGACTCCATTAGAAAGACAAACCATGTTTGAATCAGAGCAAACATTGAATCAAGAAAAATATCTAGAAATATCCATCCCCATATTGCCAAACTCTGAGGTGGGAGGAGACTGGAAAACTATTAGCAATAGAAAAAAAGGTAAAGGTAAATTGGTTTTGAAACCCATAACAATGTCTCTCAGATTTAACAAAAAAAATCTCATGGGAGATGCCTAGTTGGTTTCTTTTTTGTTTCATTTTGGAAAACTATTGTTGAAAATTTTGGCATTTATGACCAATTTCTTGTTGCTCTTTTGTTATTCTTTCATTGTTTTACTTCAGTCTTTGAATCACTGCCAAGTGCTATGTGGCCTTGGTTTTGTGTTTCATTCCTAGGGTAAGGGTCCTTAGTTCAAAAAAACCCTACCTTTTATCCTTAATAAAAAATATATAATGTTTTATATTTTATATTCTATTTAATTTAATTTAATTATAATTATAAATAATTATATATTATTATATATAGTAATAGTAATAATACTTATAAATATATAATATAATAAATGTTATTATAGTATATCATATTTATAGTTAGTATGTTTAAATATAGATTGGAATTTTAATGTGTTGTCTCTAGATTAACAATATTGTAGTACTTTTTAAAGCTACATAATAGATGTGAAGTCCTATCGTAATCATATTAGTGTTTGTGATGTCTTTTCCTACATTTGATAATAGAAAATGACCAATCAAAGATGTTGTCACCCTGCAAGCTGTGAACCCTTTTGTAATGGATGCAGGTCATGTAAATCCACTAGCTGCCTTAAATCTGAATATGGTGTATGACATGGGCCCTTTGATGTATGATATCCCTTGAAATAACCTATCATTTCCCCTCATTGTCATTGCCCAACTCACTTTTAAATATTTCATGACTAACGTGTTCTATATGGCCTTGTCCTTCCCAACTATTTCGCCATTATTTAAGTTCACCATGAAATGAAATATTTTTTTCTTGCACAACTCATCATGTTATATGAAGAAACACACCACCTCATTTTCAAGTATCACCTCTACTAGAAATATAAAAAAGAATTGTTGCTTCTCTTTTGTTTTACATATCCATGTTTTACCATTTTTTTTTTTCATTTTAACATTAACTTTCACCTTTGAGATGACTGCTTATTATAACCCTTATTATATCTTATCTGAAAGATAAGATGACACATTATAATGTCATAGTTACCATTTTTTAATTAAATAAATGATGATGATGATGATGATGATGATGATGATGATGATGATGATGATGATGATGATGGAGGATCACGAATAAGACATTATTAAAGTCAACTATTGAGATAAATATTGGGGAAGTTAATGAGTTAGACAAAGGTACCCGACAGTACACGCGAACAATTTAGATAAAGACATGGCCAAAGTAAACGGTTTTTTTTATTGTTCTTGCACTCAATTATTGACTGTATTTATTTTCAAATCAATGGGAAACAAATTCTTCCCACCGTTTTAATGCTTATGTAATGTTTTTTTCTCAATTATTGTGGATTGTAGACTCCTCAAATGTCATATATATATATTTTTTAAATTGAAAAAAAGCCTTGGGAATGAGAATCCATTGAAGTAGGTGGCCAAGCTGGGGCCACAGTTTTAATTACTGAGTGATTGAGTAATTTTTTTTGTATTTTAGCTTATCTAGTGGACAATAATAAGAATATGTTGTAATATTTTAAAATACATTAGTAATTTATATTGAGAGTTTTCACATATATATAAATTTATTTAAAAAATATTATCCTTTATACTTCAAATTTTTTATAAAGAGAAAATTTATGAAGTTGATAGAAACTCCATTAGAATCACTACTTGTTGGTTAAACTGATTAAGATGCACTTACAGTTTGCATTTCTTTCATTGAATTTAAAGGTATCTTTTGCATTAAGGAAGTGTTAATAATTGTGTTTGGATCATATTTTTATAGAGAAGATAATTATGTTCTGATTTTGATGTAGGTTCACTTTTTATTTGTTAGTAGTTAATTTATAAGTCATATAAATTCTATAAAGATGGATGGTCCAGAGTCCCAAGGCTATGATGTTGATGATCATAGGATGGAGATGTAGTAAACAACAAGAGCCGGCGATGTTATACATCCTGAACCTGGTGAATCACTACTACCTGTTGTTGGAAGAACAATATCTAAGACATATTCATTTCATCATCCTGAGGCTAAGGTAAGCTGAGACACAAACATAACTTATGAACTTACTTGTAACAGATTGACCTAATTTTTGTTGGAAATGGTATTTATACAGATTCTTGGAAAGTGGGGAACCATGTGGCTGGCTTATGAAACACTTGGAATTGTGTATGGAGATGTTGGAACCTCACCCCTCTTACACATTCAGTTCCATTGATATTGAAAATCCAAGGGAAAGAGATATATTGGGATATCTTAGCATCATATATTGGTCACACTCATTGTTCTCTTCAAGTATGTCTTCATAGTTATTAGAGCAGATGACCATGGAGAAGGTAAGCAAAATTTATGTATATTCTATTTTATAAATTAGTAGTCACCCTACCCAACAGTTTTAAATACCTTTTAAGCAAAATTTAAGGCCAGTCACCAAGTTGATGTGCTCGTGTTCCCCTTCTCTCAAATACCAGTGTTATTATACTGTGAAAGATTGAAATCTTTTGAAACTACTGTGATAATCTAAATATGTTTAGATTAAAATTTTTATAAATGAACTAAAATGTCATTTCTACAAGAGGTACATTTGTTCTCTACTCGTTATGTCTGTTGGAGACTAGAGTTAATTTCTCCACTCCTCATGCATGCAGCAGTTAACTATCAGTTAGTTAACAAACAATTAGTTAAACTGTTAGAGAAGCAGTTAACATTCAGTCAGTTAGACAAATAATTAGTTTGCATGTAAAGACTAAAATTAGTCTTTGGTTTGTTTTTTCTAATTATTGTTAGTTTTTCAAATCTATTTAATAGACCCATGGGGCAGTGTTGTAATTTGAGCAAGATAAGCAAGATCAAGAAGATCTGCAAGATTCAAGAAGATGATTAAAAATCTTGTTCCCTGATTGCTGTAGCAATCTGAATGTGTTATTATTTGTGTGTGTTCTATTTTATGTGTTTATATGTTTTCTATATTCTGACAATTGGTATCAGAGATAGGTATAGAAAGAAGCCAACACAGAAAAAAAGAAGCAAGAAGGATATCACAGAAGTCCTGTGAAGAACAGTCAAATGCAGTAGCAACAACTAGTTGTGAAGGCAGAAGTGCAGATAGGTTTGAAGTGCCTGATTAAGGAGGAGCGACAGGTCGTAGGAGTGAGCAAAGCACAGTCAACCTCAAGCAATCGCATGCCAGAGATCGCAAGTTAAAGAGTGCCTTCTGAGTTCTAGTTTTCAAGCCAAGGGGAGCCGTGATAGGAGTGGCGTGCTCAGTGGAGAAGAGTCAGTAGTCAGTAAGGAAGCTGTGAAGGCAGATCGCTGCAGGTGCAGTCAACGCAAAGCCAGCCACCAAGGAAAAGTGCAAGTTAATAAGAAGCACAGTCAGTAGTTTTGGAGTGTAGCCAAAGGCACCCAGCAAGAAGGGACGTGGAGAGTCAGGACAAGGAAAGATCGCCAAGTCAGTAGTAGTTAGCCGTGTGAGAAGTGCCATCAGTTGTGAGGCACAGTCAGGAAGTCAACGTGCAGTTAGATAGGTCGATGCCAGCTAGCAAGCAAGCAAGCAAGGGTAGAAAGTTAGATCACTGACAACCAAAAAATAGCCACTAGGGAGTGCCAAGGAGAGGCGCAAGGTGCAACATCAGCTTGACTGTTGGGACGCCCTTCTTGAGTTGAAGTCGTACGAAACAAGGAGACCATAAAAAAAAAAACAATGAATTCATCGAGCCACCCCCGAAGGAGGAAACACTCGCCTCAAAAGATGAGCCGACGGCCAAGACCAAAGACTGGACAAGGCTGAGGAGGCACGAAGCAAAAAAAAAAAAAAAAAAAAAAAAAAAAAAAGCCCAAGCTAGAGGCGTATTACATAGAAGATTGCTCTGAAGAGCTTGATTTGAATGCCAAAGATAAAAGGCATCAAAAGTTTTTTATTTGTTTATTATTTTATTTCTTGTTTGCTGTCTCTATTCAGTTTTACAAGGTGTATGTTTTTCCGTGTTATGCAAGCAATGCAATCATTCATTGTCTTCAGATTATAACATGGACGACTGCAGTGCCATGTTTGAAAAGACGAGCTCCACAGAGCTTGTGTTGAACATCGAGTGAAGCTGTGAAAGTGTGTGTTGAAAAGCGAGTGAAGCTGTCAAAGTGTGTGCGTTGAACAACGAGTGAAGCTGTCAAAGTGTCTAAAGATCAGGCCGATTGTTGGCAAATCTAGACCAATGTGGAAAGAACCCAGCAGATTCTTGGGAGGAAACCTAAGCAGTTAAGCGTCAGGTGAAAGAAATGTAAGCAAGCGAGAAGCTTGCAGTGTTGGACATAAGCATGTCCGTTGATAGCCTTTCGACAGGCTACTCCTCAGTCTTAAACGCTGAGTGAACGCTGATTGAGCAATTGTATTTGTTTTGTATGAAGACAAGGCGATGTATTCCGCATGAGAGGTAGTGTATTCTGCAAAAGAAAAGCATCCTAGCTAAAGCTGGTAGACAGAATGAGTGAAGCGATGTATGCCATCAATGGCAGCCACTAGCAAAGCAGCTGTGGCAAGAATGGTAAAATTTAGGCATTGTAAATGCTGAAATAGTTTGTGGTAGAAATTAAGGGGGAGTGTTGGAGACTGGAGTTAATTTCTCCACTCCTCATGCATGCAACAGTTAACTATCAGTTAGTTAACAAACAGTTAGTTAAACTGTTAGAGAAGCAGTTAACATTCAGTTAGTTAGACAAACAGTTAGTTTGCATGTAAAGACTAAAATTAGTCTTTAGTTTGTTTTTTCTAATTATTGTTAGTTTTTCAAATCTATTTAATAGACCCATGGGGCAGTATTGTAATTTGAGCAAGATAAGCAAGATCAAGAAGATCTGCAAGATTCAAGAAGATGATTAAAAATCTTGTTCCCTGATTGCTATAGCAATCTGAATGTGTTATTATCTCTGTGTGTTCTATTTTCTGTGTTTATATGTTTTCTATATTCTAACAATGTCAGCATGTAAACCTTGGTCGAAATGCGGGCAACCACTTTCAACGCCTTGCATCAGATTTGAATTTGAAGTTTTTCGGCAAACAAAATCATGGGAGAAAAGTAAACTCCAAGACAAAGCAGGTGCTTGAAGATAGCCCAACAGCCCAGAGGTTTCTGCTTGGTGTTGTTATGTTTGGCACTTGCATGGTGATTGGTGAGGGAGCACTCACTCCTGCAATTTCAGTATAGTGATGCATAAATGTATGCATTCGTGTCCTGATATCCACAAAATATTCCATACTATATCATCAGATTAGGCTTCTACTAGAAAGGATGTTTACTGAGAAACCTGTGAATGAAGATTTTACATCAACGTTTCGGATCATATTATGTAATCTATCATCAAGAACACACCATTTATGGATCCTTGATTTTGTTATAAGCTTTGTTTCTCTCTCTTTTATTGAGCAGTGCTGTCAGCTGTCCAAGGAAGCCAGTCAGAGAACTCTAACCTGACCCAAGGTAAGATACACATACACAATTGACACTGGTACATTGCTTTGAATAATTCTATAGCTTAGCTGGGATAAATCATACACATAAAAGATCAGTAACAGATATATTTTCAAGAGGAGGCGGTTTATTTGGAACAGAACCATTTATAATACCCCAAACATTATGATATACACTGTGATTGCTTGTACAAGATGAACCATGGTAGCCATGTTAGTAAAAAGGACTGAATATCAGATGCTGAAAGAATATCAGTAGATAATATTAAAGAAAAAAAAAAAAAAAAACGAAAAAACATATACTTCTTTGCAAATAGATTTGCTAATGGGACCCAAAATTTTGAAAAATAACTCTCAGCATATATAATTATTTCCAAACAAATATCCTGAGATATGTAGAACTTTTTTCACAGAAAATATTTCCATTCAAGGTGAACTAAGGTTTTGATAGGTTTTTTACTTTAATTTGGAATTTTTTTACTACTGGGGGTGAAGTATGACATGTTGGTGCAGTTAATTTAATATTAAATTCCTTTGTTTATGCAGGAGCTGTTGTAGGTGTGTCAGCTGCAATTCTAATGCTACTCATTCTTATTCAAAGATATAGCACTGGTAAAGTGACTTTCCTGTTCTCTCCTGTAACAATTATTTGGTTCATGGCTAATGTCATTATTGGAGTATACAATATTGTAAAATATTACCCAGCAGCATTTAAAGCAATCAACCCTTATTCCATTGTCTATTTCTTCAACAAAAATGGCAAACATGGATGGGTGCTGCTTGGAGGTGCTGTCTTTGCTGTAACAGGTTTGAACTTAATTATCATTTACTTGCATGCTCTTGGATTTATTGTGGTCACTCCATTAATGAAACAGTAGCAATCCCAAGTTTCCTGATATAGTTACCATTTTTTATGCATGAAGCAAGAAAGAACCTAAAAGAAGCTTCTTTTGTCTGTATTTAAACCTGGTTCCGAGGCCATGTTTGCTGACTTGGGCCACTTCAATAAGAGCTCTATACAGCTTCTACTGATTTCTACATAAAAATTTATCACAGTTCTAATCTGTTAGTTGCTTTTCTTTATGATGACAAAATTGGGGTTTTGCATTACAGATTGATTTCTCCATGTTAGTCTATCCAGCCCTGATGCTGACATACACAGGACAAGCAGCTTACTTGATAAAGAATCCAGAAGACATAAGTCGGGCATTTTATAAATCATTACCAAAACCTGTGTATTGGCCAATGTTTGTTGTTGCCACTTTAGCAGCCATAGTTGCCAGTCAAGCATTGATTTCTGCAACCTTCTCAATTATAAAGCAATCCATGGCTCTTGGTTGCTTTCCCCGGGTGAAGATGGTTTATAGCTCAAAAACAAATGAGGGTTGGATCTACTCTCCAGAGATCAACTATCTACTAATGGTTCTTTGCCTTGTCATTCTCTTAGGCTTCAGGGGTGGTGCTGCAATAGGCAATGCCTATGGTAAGAATATCAAAAATCACAGGAAGATTCCGCTCTTTGGATATGTTATGAGTTTTTTGATTTTGTGAAAAAAAAAAAAAAGTTGTTTGAACATAAAGAAAAATTTAAGGTTTCCGGAAAAGACTTGTGATCAAACTTAAAAATCAGCCATTCGGATCACATTGCTTGATCCATCATCGGGATGAAGGTTTGTTCACATGAACTGTGGAGGCCTTCCAAAACGTATAGTTTTCACTTTTTAGATTTGATAGCAGGTCTTTTCCAGAAGGCTAAATTTATAATAATCATAGACTGTGGACGCCTTGAAATTCTGAACATTAATCCGTGGATTTTGTGGTACAGGTCTTGCTGTGATTGCTGTAATGCTCATTACAACATTTTTAGTGACCTTGGTGATGCTAGTTGTTTGGAACATGCATATTTTACTCATACTACCCTTCTTTATATGTTTTAGTGTGATAGAAGGTGTTTATCTGTCATCTGTGTTGAATAAGGTGCCACAGGGTGGTTGGGTGCCCTTTGTAATTTCAGCACTCTTTATGACAATAATGTTCTCTTGGAACTATGGAACTCAGAAGAAGTGTAAATATATGATGGAGAGAAAATTAATCCTAGAAGATTTTGTTAAAATATTATTTTTTGACCTCCTCCTACCTAACTCCACATGTAACTCCGGAACACAAAGCCACCAACTGAATTTAATGCAGCAATTTCAAATTTAATTTTTTGGATCCCATTTTGACTTTTTTTTTGGGGGAAAGCTATGGTGCAAGTGAGAAGTTAAAGAGAGACAAAAATAATGTAGAAGACATTAAATTGAATGCAGCAATAGTTAGTAGAATAGAATGTGCAGTAGCAAAAAGTCATTCAACATAGCAGCAGGATAAAAAAAATACAGCGACAACCTATAGGGGGTGAGAGCAGGGAAAAATACAGCTACAAAGAAGAAAATAGAGTAGTCCATAGCAAAGGGGAGTGAGTAGCAATCAGTAGTTTGGAAGAACATATAGCTACATAGGAGAACAGAGCAAGTAGCAACAAGAAATACATACTTTGTTGACAATAGTCAAAGAGAACAAGGAAAGTTCATTTTGAGATTATTTGTGAGTTTCATATTTTTACAGATGTAGCTATGATTGTAGAATGATTTTTTCAGATTAATATATATGAAAATTTAGTAGTTATTTTTTATTTTCTCTTTTCCCATGTTTCTATCTTGTGTTTTCTATTTGCTGCCCACCTAGGCCTTTCAAATTTGGTTATTTTCTATCTACACAGCTATTAGTGCTATAACATTTTTTAACAACTAGTATCAGAGCTATTAGTAAAGTGTAGCCATGTGAAAATTTCATTTAGACATGACAACAAGAAGTTCATGGTCATGGCAACAACACCCTATGTTTGATGGGAAAAATTATGATGTGTGGAGCATCAAAATGAAAATAATATTTAACTCTCAAGAGCTATGAGAGTTGGTTGAAGTTGGGTATAATGAGGTTACAGACATGGTGGCCTTCAATGCTTTGAATCAAGCATAAAAGAATATACTGAAGAAGAATAGGAGGAAAGATGTCAAAGCACTCAACTACATACAAATGGATTTGGCTGACTCATTTTTTCCTAAGATAGTAGCAGCTGTCCATTCCAAGTAAGCATGGGATGTATTGTAAAATGCATATCAAGGAAGTGACAAAGTGAAGTTTGTCAATTTTCAGCTCTTAAAGAGGGACTTTGCGACCCTGCAAATGAAGGAGAATGAGTCTATCAATGACTTCTTCACAAGGACAATGAATATTGTCAATTAAATGAAAACATGTGGTGATACCCTTGAAGATCATAGGATTATAAAGAAGGTGTTGAGAATCCTTCCAATTAGATTTGACCCCATAGTGGTTGCAATAGAAAAATCAAAGGATTTGAGGCAAATGATGGTTGATGAGTTAATGGGCTCTTTGCAAACCCATGAACAAAGAATGAATATGTCAACCACCTCTTCCCATGAACAAGCATTCAAGACCAATGTGAATGTGAAAGGAAAGGGGAGATGATGAAAAAATAAAGGAAGAGGAAGAAATTGCAATAGTCAAGAAGGTGGAAGACATAGCCATCAAGAGTCACATAGAAGAGGAAGAGGAAGGAGCAACAATACTTCTAGAGGAGGATCTACATAAAGGTATGATAAATCTAGTGTCCAATGCTATTATTGCAAGAGGTATACACATTATGCTATTGAGTGTAGAAAGAAAGAGTATGACATGAATAATCAAAATTCAAATTTCACTCATACACAAGAGGCTGAATCTAATATGAATGAGAAAGGTGAAAGCTTATTTATAACATGTAACATTGCTGAGCAAAGTGACAAAAAGACATGGTACTTGGATAGTGGTTGTAGCAACCACATGAGTGGGAACAAAGAGATGTTCATCCACATAGATGAGTTAATAAAATTAGAGGTAAATATGAGAAATGATTATAAGATTCTTGTCATGGGCAAGGGCAACATTTCAATCCACACCAAGAAAAGTGACAAAAGACAAATTCATGATGTTTACTATGTACTCGAGTTAGAACACAACCTTGTCAACATTAGGTAGCTTGTCCAAAAGGGATACAAAATTGGATTTGATAATGGTGAGTGTATTATCTTTGATAAGAGTGGCTGCAATAGGTAGATTACAGTAGTCAAGATGACAACCAATCGAATGTTTCCATTGAGAATGCAAAGTGAGCTCGTATTAATGTTCAAAATAGCGATGGTAGATGAACCTACTCTTTGGCATCTTAGGTATGGGCATTTGAGCTTTGGAAGGCTGAACCTTCTTCATAAAAAGTACATGGTAAAGGGGCTACCCCTTATATAACAACTAAACAAGGTGTGTGATGTATATTGAAGAAGCAACATATGAGTGCATTTCTCATGGGTAAGGCATGGAGAGATAAAGCTTTTTAGAGCTGATCCATTCAAACTTGTGTGGTCCAATAAAGACTCTCTATCTAAAAATTCCTATTTCATGATATTCATAGATGACTATAACTAAAAGATATGGCTATACTTCTTGAATAACACATCAGAAGTATTTGAGACCTTCAAGCATTTCAAGGCCATGATGGAGAAGTAAAGTGGTCATTACATAAAGATTTTGAGGATGGATAGAGGAGGAGAGTATATCTCCAATGAGTTCATAAATTTTTTCAAGGATCATGGCATAAAGAAATACTTTATAGCTAGGTATACATCACAGTAAAATGGTGTGGCTTAGAGAAAAAATAGGACCATCCAAGAGATGGTAAGGAGCATGCTAAAAGTAAAGGGTTTGCCTAGTGGTTTTTGGGCTGAGGCTATAGAAACAACCATATGCTTGTTGAAAATTTATCCAACAAAGAGTGTAAGGGATGTGATCCCTCAAGAAGTATGGAGAATTAGAAAGTGAAGTGTAGAACACCTTAGAGTGTTATGTTGTGTAGCGTATGCACACATGCCCAAGCAAAGAAGAATAAAATGGGATGACAAAGGTGAGAAGTGTATATTCATAAGGTACATTAACCAATCAAAGGCATATCAGCTATACAATCCCATCACCAAAGAGCTCATAATCAGCCAGGATGTTCAATTCATTAAAGATGAAGCTTGGGAAGAGAGACAAGAAGAAGAGCATGAGCAAACAAGGGCTGCTAGACCCTTTGTTGAATCTAAAATAATAGGAGGTAAAACCAATAATGCACCAACATGGACCCCCTATTTATTAAAACATTAAATCATCTAGTGGTATCAACCATCAAGGAGGTCAAGGAGCTATTCAAGAGTCATCATCCTCCTCCTTCAACTCAAGTCAACATCAAGTAAGAACATGAAGCTTGCAAGAAGTCTATGAGCAGTTAAGGTATGAATAAAATGAAGATGAAATAATGAATTATGCACTCTTTCTATCAGCTGATCCAAACTACTTTGAAGAAGTAGCCAAGAACAACAAGTGGCATGAGGCTATGGATGAAGAAATGCATGCCATAGAAAGAAATTAGACTTGGGATTTAGTTGATCTAATAAAAGAAAAAGAGGTCATAAGAGTTAAGTGGGTGTACAAGACAAAAAATACTCCCAAAGGCAAGATAGAGAGACATAAGGCAAGGCTAGTGGTGAAGGGCTACAAGTAAAGGCCCAAACATGATTACAATGAAAAATTTGCACCTATAGCAAGGCTAGAAATGCTAAGGACAATCATAGCCATTGCTGCCCTACATAAGTGGAAGGTGTATCAAATGGATGTAAAGTCAACATTCTTGAATGGAGTGCTAGAAGAAGAGGTCTATATGGGACATCCACCTAGATATGAGATTCTCAAGCATGATAACAAAGTGTATAGATTGAAAAAGGCATTATAAGGACTCAAGCAAGCCCCAAGAGCATGGTACAACCATATAGACTTATATTTATTGAGCAATGGTTTTAGCAAGAGTGCAAGTGAGCCCACACTATATATCAAAGTATGCAAGGAAGGTATGTTGATTTTTGTATTGTATGTGGATGATCTAATATTCACTAGTAATGCAAATCAATCCATTAAAGAATTCAAAACAACCATGAAAAATGAATTTGAGATGATTGATTTGGGGTTCTTGAAGTATTTTCTTGGGATAGAAGTCAAAAAAATGGATGAAGACATATTCATATGCCAATATAAGTATGCAAAGGAGATCTTAGAGAGGTTCAAGATGCTAGACAACAAGATTGTATTCACTTCAGTCGAGATAAGCCTTAAGTTGTGCAAAGATGATTGTAGTAGCAATATAGACCCCACACACTATAAGAGCATAGTGGGAAGCCTAATGTATTTGAGTATAACAAAGCTGGATATTATGTATGGAGTCATCTTCATATCAATATTCATGGAGATGCCAAAGGAGACACATTGGCAAGTGGGCAAGAAGATATTGAGGTATGTGAATGGAACAAGAGATTATGGTATTATGTATGTAACGATAGATGAGTTTCAACTTGTTGGTTACACAAACAATGATTGGATAAGTAACCTTGATGATTGAAAGAGCACTTCAGGGTATGTATTTCATCTTAGGTCAAGAGCCATATCTTGGGATTCAAATAAATAATCCATAGTGTCACTTTCTATAGTTGAAGTAGATTATATAGCAACTAATGTATCATCATGTTAGGATATATGGTTGAGAAGGATACTTTCAGACTTTCATGAGGAGCAACAAGGAGATTATATGGTTTATTGTGAAAATGTATCATCCATAGAATTGTCAAAGAACCTTGTGTTTCATGATAGGAGAAAACACATTATAATCAGGCATCACTTCATTTGAGAATTAATTAAAAATCATGTCATAGAGCCTAGCTTTTGTAAGTCTGATTAACAACTAGCTAATATTTTTACTAAGATTTTGTCTAAAGACAATTTCATGCATCTAAGAGTAAGATTAGGGGTCATAAATGTAGTAGCATTAGGTCTACATAGTGTTATGGTAGCTCTAAATTTATACAATAGAGCTATGGACTCAAACAACACAACTCTAGACTCTTACAACAAAGCTATGAATTACATCAGCGTAACTATGAATTTTATCAGTCTATCTACAAATTTCATCAGTCTAGCTATTAATTTTGATAGGGTAGCTATGGATTACAGTCCATCTACGAATTTCATCACTCTAAATACACATTTTGTCAGTTCAACTATGGATTTTGGTAGGGTAACTACAGATTATAGTCCAACTATAGATGTTGGCAAGGTAGCTATGGATTTCAACATTCTAGATATAGATTCTATCAACAAAGCTACAAACTTTAGTAACAAAACTCCAGACATGCATAAAAAGAGAGAAGAAGCATTTGGAAATCTAAAGAGAAGTTATAAGGAAGTTTTGAAGACTAAGAAAAGTCTAGCTAACCATGGTAGGAAGGTAAAAAATAAGGGGGAGTGTTAAAATATTATTTTTTGACCTCCTCCTACCTAACTCCACATGCAACTTTGGAACATAACACATCACCAACTGAATTTAAAGCAACAATTTCATATTTGATTTTTTGGAGCTTGTTTTGACTTTTTTTTGGGGGGAAAGTTATGGAGAAAGTGAGAAGTTAGAGAGAGACAAAAATAATGTAGAAGACATTAAATTCAATGCAGTAGAAGTCAACAAAATAGAATGTGTAGTAGTAAAAAGGCAATCAACACAGTAGTAGGATAAAAAACTTATACAACAACCTGTAGGGAGAGAGAGCAGGGGAAAATAGAGCTATGAAGAAGAAAATAGAATAGTCCATAGCAAATGGGATTGAGAACAGTTAGTAGTTTGGAATAACATACAATTTCATAGGAGAACAAAATAAGTAACAATAAGAAATATATACTTTGGTGATAGTAGTCAAAGAGAAAAAGGAAAGTTCATTTTGAGGTTATTTTTGAGATTTATATTTTTAAAGCTGTAGCTGTGATTGTAGAAGATTTTTTTTAGATTAATATATATGCAAATTTAGTGGTTATTTCTCATTTTCTCTCCTCCCCTATTTTTATCTTTTATTTTCAACTTACTACTCACTTGAGCCTTTCAAATTTGGTTATTTTTTGTCTACATAGAGATTAGTGTGATAGCATTTTCCAATAGATTTGAATGGATTGATTGATAATGTGGGGTGCAGAGTCCCAAGAGTGTGTCTCTTGTGTAGTGACCTCCCCTATGGGTTGCCACCTATTTTTAGGCATTATGTGACTACTGTGAGTTCTCTTCATGAGATTCTAATTTTTATTACCATTAGAATTGTTTTTGTAAAAAATGTGATGCCAAAGGAGAGAATCCTAGTTTGAAAACTAGGTACTAAGGGTATATACATATGTTTGGCTCAATATGGTTACTTGGATACCCCAAGATTTTAAGGATACAAATTTCTAAATTGGGATATTGAAAACATAAAAGACTATATAAAGTTGAGTGACTTTTAATATTCCTCAGGGAATTAGGGTATGGGTAGTTTAGTGGTGGAAAATGACTATTTTGTATATGAGGAAATGCAATAGCTTGAATTGACAAAGGATGTAGGGGCTGTGTTTGTGTTAGGGAAAACAACACTAAGGACAAGTAACAAGATAGGCACTGTTGATCGATTCATTATTGATAATCTCTATGGATTTATTCAAACAATAGTAGATCAGCTATGTCCACCTCGCATGTACTACCTGCATAACTTCTCCAAGTGGGGATGCTATATGAAATGTAATGAACCAAAATGAGAAGCCAAGGGAGGACTTGATTATGACATGTTAAAAGTTATGCACATAATTGAATAATTGAACATTCATGGAGGAAACCACTTATTGAAATCATCATGATAGTTAAATTATATAATTATTGTTACAGGAAATTTGTGTTACCTTTTTTTGTTCTTGTTGAAATATGGTATCATTCTTCTCATCTATACAACTTGACATATTTATGATGTATTTGCTACATAGTCCACCTCTGTTCTTGAAACATTAACAATTAGCTCATTTTTGGAATCCCCTGATACTACCCCTGAATCTTAAGGTTAAAAATATATCTGGATGTGCTCCTTTTATCATCAATGCTACCTACAAAATCACTATTTGTGTAACCAGCCAATCTAATTTTTTTGATGTTGAATAGAAAATATCATAATCTTTTATTCCACTAACATATCTCAAAAAAAACATTCCCTATTTTCCAATGTGATTCTTTAAATGTCTCCATGAACTTTGAAATCAGACTCATAACATTCATAATGTCAGGCCTAGTAGATGTTGAATACATCAAGTTATTCACTAGCCTCTTGTACAATCTTAAATATGCATTTGTGACCTTATCTTCTTTGCTTAGTTTCAATCTTGTTATTACATGTGTAGACATTGGTTTGTAATTCGTCTTGAAAATTTTCAAAATATCATTTTTATATTTGTTTGACAAATGAAAATTCCATCACTTTTTTGGCTTACTTTAATTCCTAGAAAATGTTTCATTAAGCCTAAATCTGTTATCTAAATTTCTTTCTTCATTGTTGATTTGAATAATTCAACTAATGAATTTACTATAAATATCAAATCATCGATGTATAATCAAAAAATTATGATCTCACCTTGATCATTCATATTGATGTAAAGGGGAGGTTCAATAATACATTTGATAAATCCATTGTTCAAGAGATATGAGTCATTGTGAGTGTACCAAGATTTTAGAGCTTGCTTGAGACTATACAAAGGTTTCATCAATCTAAAAAATTTATGTTCATGACCCATAATCTGATAACCTAGTAGTTGTTGCACATATACTTCTTCCTCCAATGTCTCATTCAAAAAAAAAAAAAATGATTTGACATTCATTTGATAAACTCTCCATTTATGTTGAGTTGCTATTGATAATGCAAAAAATAATTTTTCATGTCGAGCTAGTGGAACAAAGTCTTATTATAATCGATCTCAAGTTGTTTTGAAAAACCCTTTACAACTAACCTTATTTTATGCTTCATAATATTTTCATATTATTCAAATTTTTATTATAGACCCACGTTACACGAATTACATATTTTCCTTTTTGAAGATTCACTAATTTCCATGTGTAATTTTTATCTATTGCCTCAATTTCACCATCCATGAATTTTTGTCAATTCTCATTCTCAAATGCCTCTTCAATGCATACATTATCATCTATAGAAAATAATACAAAATCTGAAATAAAATTATCATGCTAGCTATCCTGAGTTAAACTTTGTATATTTCCCTCAAGTTCCTTGTCTTCTTTGGAGTTAATTTGATAATGAACTTCACTAAAGTGATATCTAGATATTGTTGGTGAATTTGATTGATGTGAACTAGAAATATTGAATGGAGGTAATACGAGATCGGGACCTTGTTAACTATTACTTGATTAAATACTCGATGTAGAGGAAATTTCATTGACCTTTCTACTCTCAAGATGTTTTTATTGTGGTTGTAGATTTCCATCCCAAATCCATTATTCATCTTCAATAAACTCAACATCTTTTTCGATTATTGCCTTCTTTGTGATGGGATTGTATGACTTGTAAGCTTTTGACAACTCAATGTATGCTACAAAAACACATTGTTCTCTTTTGTCATCTGAATTTTTCCTCTTTTCATCAATAACATATGCTTATGCAATGAACTCAAACACTCTCAAATGAGTAAACACTATGTTTTTTATTACTTCATGTTTCTTGTGGTACCTAGTATTTGACACTCTTAATGGAAGAATAATTCAAAATGTATATTACACAAGATACAACTTCAACCCAATACTCATTTGGTAAATGTTTAGTTTTCATCATGATTAATGAACCAAAACTGCTAATAAACCAAAATTACTATCAAGACCAAAAATTACAATAGGCCAAGATCTGAAATAATAACTCAGAATTGATTCATATTGATTGCCCAACATAGTTACAAGATCATGCATAAATAAGTCTTAACTTAGAATTAGAGTTTACATGCAATTTTTTTAAAAAAAACTTAAAACTAAAAAAAATTCTTTTTTTAACAGATGCTATTTTTATTAAGTCTCACATGCAATCACGTGTAGCTCTAAAAAACTGAAAAAATACTCTAAACACTAAAATTAGCCAACATGATGAATTTCAATTGAAGTTCACACCCAGTTATAAAATATACAATTTCAAAAAATAAAAAATTTCAAAAATATCATTAAAATACAATTTTGGACCCTCAGATGGTCTCATTTGGCCTCAATTTTTTTTTGAAAAATATCTTTATGTAGAAGAGATCAAACGAAGTGACAGATCAAAGTTATGACCTCTAGAGGTTGGCCTATTTTTTTTATATTAATGATTCTTTCCATTGCCATGATTTTTCTATTCTTCCTTATTACAGTGTCATTATAGTGTGGTGTATACTTGGTAGTAAATTGTTCTTGATCCCATTTGTTTTTAAAAAAACCAATAAATAATTAGACACATATTTATCACCTGTATCTCTTCTCAGTACTTTTATGTTGTGTCCACTTTGCTTCTCAACCAAAGCTTTAAACCACTAAAAGATTCAAAAAGATTCTAATTTATGTTTAAAAAAATCACCCTAAGTTTTCTTGGTATAATCATCTACAAATTTTTTGAAGTACAAATTGTTACCAACTAAAGGTGTTTGCATAGGCCCACATAAATCTAAATGCACAATCTCTAGTTGAGTTTTTTCTCTATATGAATTTGCAATGGAAAATGATTCTCTATGTTGATTTCCAAGAATACAACCTTCACAAATTTTATTTGGTTGATTAATCAAATGCAATCCATTCACCAAGTTATTTCTATGCAATAAATTTAGGCCACTACAACTTAAATGACCAAACCTCAAATGTCATTACCATGATTGATATTTTATGACATATTTTAATGATACATATAAATATGTTTGAAAACTTATGGGAAACATATTATTATATATCATTTGAACCTTTACAATCATCCTTCCAAGTAGATGCAGGATAATGGGGGACAAAAGGTGGGGTATAAAACAACACCTTTCTTTAAAAAAATAATAATAGTTGAACTTGGAGAGAATGCTAGAGATACTTAAAAAAAAAATTTGACAATGACATTAAAACATGAATTGTGGAATTTTGAATGTAGTTTCCAAATATAATTTTTTTTCAATATACAAATGATAAAAATATGTGAAATAGATACATTTATGACAATAAGTTGGTCTTTTTTTATAAAAAGATAAGACGAGTGCATGTGTACAAACACACTTTTTTGAGTAAATGATTGAATTTTTGTATGAAATTTCATAGTATATAGGTAAAATGTCAAATATTGTTGAGAATATTTTTTATTAATTTTTTATTATATATATAATTTTACAAGTCAAGACAGCTAGAAAATTGAAACTGCAAGTGTACGAACACAACTTTTTAACCTTCATGAAAATCAATTTTTTTTTAAAGCATAGTTGACAATGTGTAGATTGTTGAGATATAAATTTTATAAACTTTTGATTAATATTCAAAAAGTTATAAGGAAATTTGTGATGATATGTATATAGTCCATAATGAGATATGTTATGTATAAATTAAATAATAATTATAAATAATATTATAACATTAAAACAATTATATATATATATATATATATATATATATATATATATATATATATATATATATATATATATATATATATATATATATATATATATATATAAAAATTGCCTAATGAGATGTGTCGACAAATATGAAAAAGACTCTTAAATTTTCTAGAAACTAAGTGGGCTGCTCCATGACTAATTTAAAGGTAGGTTCGAGCCTCCCCAAGCCTGTACCCAAGGTAGATATGGAGGGAAAATATAAAAATAAATTAAAATTTTCAAAGGGCATACTCCCTATGAAAATGATGCACACCCTTTGTAAAGGGTGTATGCCCTTTATAAAGAATGCATACCATTTGCAAAGGGCATATGCCCTTTATAAAGGGTGCACACCCACCCTTTAAAAAGGGAGTGCACCTTTTGCAAAGGGCATGCATTATTTATAAAGGGCATCCACCCTTTGGGGAGTGCAATTATTTTTTCAATTCAAGTTTGTTGAAACACACACACACACACACACACACACACACACACACACACACACACACACACACACACACACATTTTTTCAACTAGAGGTTGTTGTTAACTACTTTGGACTGTAATTTTTGTGCCATGTTTTGATGTTTTGCAAGGATATATTTAATTATCATATCATGATTACAAGTAGATGTCATGTATGAGTGAATTCATACATATATGTAATAAATATGTGATAGATGTCATGTGTGAGTGATTGTATCATGAATATAGGTATGTTACAAGTTACATGATACAGGGCAGTCATTTATGCATATTGATAGACCCATTGATTGAAAAATACACAAATTATTTAAGAATTCATCTCCAAGTTTAGGTATTCAATTAGATAGGGAATACTCAAATAGGTGAAGTAGGTAGGGCATAGTCAATTAGGTGAAATATGGGGTAGAATCAATGATATAAATCTATTACATACGTAACATAATTTGTAACCTTGTTTCCCATTCTATCTTCTGATCCTAAAATTTTGAAAACTAAGTATTGACTGGAATAGAATTTGAAAAATTAACTTCTAAATGGTAACTTCTATAGCTCTGTAATCAATTTTAAAAGATGTTAAATGACCCTAATTTATTATACATTTATTTTACTAAATATATCCTTACAAAAACAATACATCTAATTTCAAAAAAAAAAAAAAAGGTCTTTCAAAAGGGTGTATGCCCTTATAATTTAAAAAAAAAAATAATCAAAAGGGTGTGCATCCTTTGCAGTCCAAAGGGCATACACCCTTTGAAAAGGACGTACACCATTTGGACTACAAAGGGCATATGCCTTTTAGGGTCGACACCGACCCTTTCATAATTTTGTAGTGGTTTAAAAAAAAAGGGCATACGCCTTTTATAGAAAATGGTTTGTATTTTTCATTATGTCATGTTTTTTGTCCTCCAATTTTATGCATCTACCCTTTCATTTTTATCTAGAATCACACATAAAACATTCTTAAAATAAAATTTAAATCACCTTTGTACTAGTTGTCTAATACTCATTAGATTATGTTTAATATTAGGAACATAATACGTATTTAGAATGTGTCTTTTCTCTCCTTGATTGGTTTTAATGTTTATGTTTTAGTTACCCATTACAACTATGTTATTATCATCCCCCAATTTCACTTCTGATTAAATAAATTCATCTATGTTTGAAAACATGTCCTTGTTTTCATTTGTGATTATTGCAACTATCATCTAAAAACTATAATTATTTTGAAATTTCTTGTGCAACATTATGGGTACTTAATATTGAATCACTATTTTTGTTTTCAAGCTGAATTTCTCTTGAAAAGTTTGCATTCTACCTATTCATGTCAAATTGCTTCTTTCTACATTCATTCACATAATGACCATATTTATAGTAATAAAATTGAATTAGAGATTTGTCATACCTTTGAACATGTGCATGGAAATCATGATTAACAATGTGGATATTGTCTATACCTCTCTTATTAAAAATAAGTTGGAATTTGTTTTCTCTTTATAAGAGGTTCCCAATCTACCTCCTCCATCATGGTTGCTAGTTATACCTTTAGAAAATCCTCTTCCACATCTATAACTAGTTCTTCCCCTTTTGTGCCTTTACTATTATTGGATTTGAATGCATTTTCCATAGGGTAATTGGATGATCTATTCATCCTTTTATCATGAGATTGCAAAGACCCCATAAACTCATCAATTGAAACTTATGTAAATATTTTAATTCTTTGATAGCTACAATAATTACACCAAATCTAATAGTAAGAATCCTCAAAATATTTTCTAAAACTTTCTTGATCATCTAACATGTCTCCATGATACTGTTTTTTATTCACAATGTTCAATGCACAAGCAAATAATTCATTTATAAACATAGAGTTTGTCATTTATATATTTTTAAAATCTCTTTGAAACATTTTTAATTTTACCAGTTTGACTTTGTTGGTTGCTTGATATGAATTTTGTAAATTGACCCATCCTTGTTTGGACTTTATTGCTATTATAATTCTTGGAAATTTGACTCTTCTATTTCTTAATTGATAAAAAATAGTGCCTTCATGTCCTTCTTCCTATTCTCAAAAATATTCCTCTATGTTTGTGTTAGGGCATTTAAAGTTTATTGATCTATGATTTTTGGGAAAGCATTATCCACCAAGTTCCATAAGTCTTGGGAAAAAAACAAATTATTCATATTGATTCTCCAATAATCATAATTCTTTCCATTGAATTGTGTAACCTTGGGTTGAGTAAGACTATTTATTCTCACACCCACCATACTTATTAAGAAAATTGATTTAGCAAAAAATAAACTAAGCTCTATCACAAATCTTCTTTCACAAATAATCTTCAATAATATTTCACAAATAATTTTAATGGCCTTGATACTAATTTTAAGGAGATCACATATAATGCAACTTATTAAACAAAATAATATGCTAAGAAGAGAGTCTAAAATAGAGCTATAGAGCTTGCATGAAACAGAAATTAGTATATTAAAAATATGAGTAAAAAGAAATCTATGGCTTCATTCAAAATATTTATTCTTATTTCCCAATCAATAATCAATGGCATGCTACTTCTTTTAATATAAAATATTAGATAGAAGATAAATCAAAGTATTCATAACATGCAAGGAGTTTTAAAGTAATCAACAAAATAGTTTTAATTGAAGAAAAAAGAAGAAATTGCCAATAACTCTACAAATCTAAGAAAAAATATGTTGCAATTAATCTTATCTTCCAACATTAATAAAATTTAATTTTGTTAACAATTTACCTATAAATGTAAACACGCATGATAAACAACCTCATCCATAGTTACCATAGAATAAAAACACAAATTACTTGTTACATGTGAATACATTTTTAAGATCCATTTTGATTGGTGATGTCTAATATGAATGTGTTGAATATATCACATTATGAATTATTTTATCTATTATTAAAAATGAGGATGTCAAAATGATTGTAAGTGTGTGTTTATTTTATTTTTTTAAATTCATATTTTAGTGTCCACACTGAATGTAATAAAGATGAATGGTATCAAATTTAATTTTTCACTACCATTTAAAAATAAATTGAATAATATATTAGAAGGAAATAAACTTAGCTTGTGATAATTTTATATCAATAAAAATTGTATAATCATTTTTTTTGATGAAATAGAACTTATTATTAATATAAATATATTAACATACAAGACTATTTTTACAAAAATATGCAGAAGAAAATTCTATAGGTTACAATACAAAAAAAGAGCATTTAGAATGTGATAAATTGACAAATTCTTCGTAATAATGTGCCGCATCAAAGACAAGAATACTTGGCATGTCTAACTTTGTAACCTTTGTTAGATTTTACATGAATTCAATGCAATGACATATTTCTCATGGAGTGATTTAATAGTAGCCAATGCATTTGGATCATCCCACTCAATCGTATCCATGTGGGGTGCAACATTAATCGATATGAAACCATGGTTGAAGTTATACCTTTCAACTTAAAACCATAAATTATGATCACTTATTTGCAAAGAAATGAAGATGAAGTTTTTGAATACAACATGTTTTATTTATCATTGATTTATGTGCACATTTAATTGGATTTATAATTTGAAAATTTGGACAACTATATATCCTTATTCTACTAAGATTTATAATTTGAAAATTTGGACAATGATATATCCTTATTCTACTTTAAAAATATTAGAAAATTAAAAAAAAGTATAAATGATGTCAATACAATGAGGGAAAAGAAGAATCAATTTTAACTTAGCCAAAGCTAAGAGCAATAACACATGTTGTTAGAGTTGCAAAGTTTTTCTCAAGGATAATTTATTTAAAAAAATATTTTGTAATTGTTTCTCTACTCTCTTTGAAGAAAATTTTCTCTTTTTTTATCAAACATAATATAAAAATAAAAATCACAAAATATAAAAAAGTGTCTCTATGTCATAATATTATTAAAGATAGTAAAATGTATGTCTTGATCTATGAAATGATTTCTCCTAATTGAAAGAAATAGATATGTCATCAAAATATTTTATAAATTTATTATCATTACCAATATAATAATTATTTTTACATATAATATTCCCATAAGATGGGAATTAATTTTCTGAAAGGTTCTACCTTTATTAACCAAATGACATATCCCAAATAGTGTTCATTGACAAGCATGTAGGGATATTGTCTAATTGATGCAGAAAAAATTGGATTTCAATGACCAATATTAATGCAAACAAAAACTAAGTAATGAGCACCAAATTTTACTTAGTACCAAATTAGTGGTATCCAATTTTTACTAGTAGTTGTATAGATAAAATTATTGTCTCTACAATTTTATACACTTTTTAATATAGTTTTATTTTTTATTTTTTACTGAAATAATGACCAACATAAATGATATGGGTTGTATGCATAAATTAATGCTTATATCAATAATATTTTAAAAATTAAAAAAGATAAACTGAATATATATATATACGAATAATTAAAAATGTATTGAATTGTAAGCAAAGCAAAAATGATCACTATCATGATTATGCATTGAATACACATGATAATAATTTTTATACGCATAATAATAGATTATATATATATCCATTTTGTTGTAAAAACACTACCATAAATTTTAAATCTACTCATTAGTTGCTCAATGATTTCTTTATCATTTCAAATATGTGAAATAATGGCACTCAATAGTGCATTTTGGGAAATATCATAATCATGGTCATCCATTAAATGGCTAGAAAGCACTACTTTGTATGCCATTAGGTTAATATAGAAAACATTTAATTCAAAACAATATGAGGTGCATGGGTGCTCAAAATCCAAAATAACATTTTCCGGTTATCCAATTCAAGAAAAATGATGTGTAGATTACATGCTATTTTGATTATCAATCACTAATATTTTATTGTTTTGGAAATGAAAATTCAAACTTCAATCACATCAACTATGGATGTTTTTTATTTCTAATCCAAGATTCAGATTCATATGGTTTGTTTGAGAAAGGCATTCTCTAAACCTGTACACCTCATATAACTAACCCCAAAATAGAACTTTCCAATTGTCGATGTTTAATCTAGTGTGTGTAATACCCACACAAATCATGTCCATAGTGATCAATATATAGAGATGGGATAATTTTGATCATATAACTTCACAATTTTTAACACTTTCAAGCTACATGCTTCTTGTAAATGGAGACAGTAAATCCAAAAACATTCCATAATAGGTATACTTTCAAGTTTTCAATACATTCTAAACAAAAAGAAATACATCGACAAACATGGTAACATTATAAGCTTGTGTAAAATTTTTATTATTTTTTATCAATATTTTAATATATATAAACATCAAATTTTACCTTTTTATTCAGCTCTTCCTTAAATTTATCAAGAAACGTATATCAAAAAAATTTATTCAACATTTACTACATAACTTATCTATACATAATTCATACAAAGATGTATCCACATTCTAAATAAAAATAAAGTGTATTGCTTTCACTTTGTCAACTATATATTTAAATAGATTATTGACGTTGTACATTTCAACATGGTATTCATGTTGTCATTAATTTACATTCTAACTTATTATTAATATCATTATTTTTTCTAAATGCACACCTTTATGTCATTTAAGTCAAGACTTCAACACAAAAGTAAAAACTACAACAATATCAATAACCGTTTGTATAAAACAACAAGGCTTAAACAGAAAGTGGACGAAAACTATCAAGACTATATATTTTTTTGGCACAATAATGCCCATAAATTTGAAATCTAATAATCTAATGTCCATTACTTCATAGTGTAAACAACAATCGCTGTGTATAACTTCTACTATAGCACTCACAATTTATTTTACCAATTTTAAGATACATGTACCTTGTAGATAGAATCCATAGATTAAAAAGTATTTTATATTATATACAATTTTATTTTTTATAATTATTTTTAATTTTATTAGACTACCAAAAAATACATTTATAAACATAATAAGTAACATCATAAGTTTATTTGAATTTATATTTTTAATATTTCTATTGTTCTATAATTTAAACTAAATATAATTGTCAAACAAATTCAATAATCTTATTAAATATTAACCCAAACCTCTCTCAGTTGAGAGAGAATTTCCCTGCATTTTCGCCTTCTCATTTATGACAATTATGTTCTCACATTTTATAACTTTGAAAATATACGAACACTTCTCTCTCATTTTGATCTATGTATAAACTTTGCATCAGCTTCTCCTTAAATTGATACACAATTCTTAGCATAATATATAAATTGCTGTTGAATTTATTGATGTTTCATTACATGGAAAAAAATGATATTGTCATAATATAAAATAAAATCTTCTTTCAGAATGTTATCTTGGCTATAAATGGTTTTATGCATTTTCTTATTTCAGAATTTCAATATACACTTCCACTACTTATTTTAGAATGTCAATATACATTTGCACTGCATGGTGTTTGTTTGACAACTTTATATTCTGTATTTAATATTTGAATTTTGTCGATATATAGAACCCCATTATATTTTATCTACTGGCATGGCTGAATACCGAATGGACTGTTTGACCATTAGTCAATTTCTACAACCGGAGGTATCGTATTGGGTTTTTTTAATCTCCTTATCAGTTTGACCACTAAATTTGAACTTTCTATTCAAATCTCCCTTCACATTATCATGATGTGTAGTGATTTTTTTTTAAATTTATAAATCATTACATAAATTTTCTACACCAAACTTATGCAAACATGCTTTCAAAATCCCAACAAAACAAATTATTGATGATGGTGCATTGCTTTCAAGTTTTCAATTATAAATATTGATGATGTATATTTGTAGTTGTTTTTAAAAAAAAAAAAAATTAATAAATCATTACATAAATTTTTTACACCAAACTTATGCAAACATGCTTTCAAAATCCCAACAAAACAAATTATCAACAAATTATTGATGATGGTGCATTTATCAACAAAGTATTGATGATGTATATTTCAAACAGATTATGAATGTTGGTAATATGACTGAAGATTTATGTTTGCTTGTATTCATTCAATACAGTTTGTAAACACATTTATTATAATGTGTTTTTAATGACCTTGAGAGTCCATATACCCATACTAGACACATACTTATACATTCCGAAAATACAATTGTAAAAAGTTCTTAATAGCCTTCTTAATGGTCTTTTTAATGACCTTGAGAGCCCAGCATACCCATATACCTATACCATACACATATACTCACACATTCCAAAAATGCAATTGAAAGAGTTCGTAATTGCCTTCTTGACGGTTTTGTATGTTAATGGCTTTGTATGTTAAGAGGGAATAATTGAGAAACACTAAAATTCGAAAGAAAATCTAACGGCATTGGAGTTTTAGTGAGATTGTAGCATTTGAGAAATACAATGTGAGAAACAAAATTTTTTATAAACAAAATGTAATAGTGATCATGGCGACATTCGTTACGATTAACAATTGATTCATAGTATGATAATAAAGTCCAACTCAATGAACTGACTCAAATTTATGCGATAAAATGATTCACTAAATCATGAAATTTTCATTTCATTATTATAAACATTAGCAGCATTCACATCAATAATGTGTTCCATATGTAACATTATTCTCATCTTTGGGGTGAGAAATATACGTACAATTAACGATAAACTCCAACGCACACCATCATATAACTAATAAATATCATGTTTAAATGTACACCCCATGGGTATATGGTTATGTTGAACTTTAGTAATGTTAGAAATTAAATATTAAATTGGAGATAATTTCTACCACCTCCACTCCTCATGCATGCAAGTAGTTAGCAAGTAGTTAAACATTCAGTGGAACAATCAGTTAGTAAATTGATAGTAAGCATTCAGTTAGTTAATTTAAAATTAGATATTAGTTATTTTTGCATGTAAAGACTAATTTTAGTCTTGAGTTAATCTTGAGTTTATTTTCTAATTATTCTATGGATTCAAATCTATTTAAAGACGCTTGGGCGCATCATTGTAAGCAAAGAAATTTGAAGATTAATAAAAATCTCTTTCTTTCAAAAAATTGCTGTAGCAATTGTTTAGTTCTTATTTTATTTGTTTGAGTTCTTGTTTTTGCATGCTCTCTTTATTCTGACAAATTGGTATCAGAGCACAGGTTAGAAAGAGAAAAGCTTGGTTAGGATTTGTGCAGCAGAAGCACAAGGAGAAGTGGAGATTGCAGAAGTGCGCAACAGCCGCAGTCAGAGAGTGAAGGAAGATCCAGCAGGGAGTTCAGTGACCGACGTCGACCGACTCCAGACCAACAAGTGACCGATGACGGCAGGTAGAACCGACGTCGATAATATCAGTGACCGACCTCGGCAGTGTAACTGACGTCAGTGACTGTGTGTCAGAAACAACGACCAGGAAGTCATTCCAACGTGAGAAATGGCAGCGAACAACAGTATTTCACAGCCTCAAATTCCCATTTTCGATGGTAAGAATTATGATTTTTGGGCAATTAAGATGAGAACTTTATTTTGCTCACAAGATGTATGGGATTTGGTAGAAAGTGGTTTTGTAGAACCGCAGGACGAGGCAACCCATCTGGGGTTAAATCAAGCATAAAAAGACCAGCTTAAAGAGAACAGAAAGAAAGATGCAAAAGCTTTATTTATAATCCAATAGGGATTGGATGAATCTATATTTTCTAGAGTTGTAGTAGCAACAAGATCCAGAGAGGCATAGAAAATTTTGGAAACTACCTATAGAGGTAATACGAATGTAAAAATTGCTAAATTGCAATCTCTTAGGAGAACTTTTAAAAATTTGCAAATGAATGAATCAGAATCAATAGATCAGTTTATGGGTCAAGTTTTGAATATAGTGAATCAAATTAGATCTAATGGAGAAACTATCACGGATCAGAAGATCATAGAGAAAGTACTCAGGTGTTTACCTAGTAAATTTGATGCAATAGTTGTAGCAATTGAGGAAACCAAGGATTTGGAACAATTATCTGTAGATGAATTAATGGGTTCTTTGCTAACACATGAATATAGAATGAATAGAAATAATACTTCTCTTGAGAATGCCTTCAAGTCATAGGTATCAATTGGCAGAGGAAGAGGAAGAGCCAGGTCAAGCTTCAGAGGAAGAGGCAGAGGTAGATATGGAAGGAATAATTCAGATGAAGGTGAGAACAATAATCAAAACTACAGCAGTAGAGGACGTGGAAACAATCACTTCCAACAAGGTTCACAGAGGTTTGATAAATCTAATGTTCAATGTTATTATTGCAAGAAATATGGTCATTATGCAAGTGACTGCAGAAGTAAACAAGGATATGTGTACAAGCAGAATGCTAATTACATAGGTGAATCTAGTACTAATCCTGGAAGCATGTTTCTTACTTGTAATGTTACTCAAGAAAAAGCTAAAGATATTTGGTTTTTAGACAGTGGATGCAGTAATCATATGACAGGGAATAAATAATTTTTTGCTAGTCTTGATGATTCTGTAAAATCAGAAGTGAAATTAGGAAATAATATCATAGTAGATGTCATGGGTAAAGGTGTTATAAATGTTTTGGCCAAGAATGGTGAAAGAAGGTTTATACCTGATGTTTATTTTGTACCTAGACTAAAACATAATCTTTTGAGTGTTGGTCAGTTAGTGCAGAAAGGTTACAGAGTATCCTTTATGGATAATGTCTACACAATAATGGACAAGGTTCCAAGTGACAGGTTGATAGGTAAAGTGGAGATGACCAAGAATCAGATGTTCCCTCTTCATATTCAGTGCATCAAAGGAGAAGAGGAAGCCCACTACAACTCCATGCAGCTAGACCAATCATGGCTATGGCACTTAAGGTATGGACATTTACATTTTGGTGGTTTAAATTTGTTACAGAAGAAAAATATGGTGAAGGGTTTACCACCTATAGAAAAGCCAAAAAGTTCATGTGACAGTTGTATTCTAGTAAAACATCATAGAGAGAGTTTTTTAGTAGGAGGCTCATATAGAGCTAAGGTAATAGTAGAGTTAGTCCATAGTGATTTATGTGGACCAATGCAAACTCCATCATTTGGAGGCAGTACTTATTTTCTAACCTTCATTGATGACTTTAGCAGAAAGACATGGATATACTTTCTCAAAAATAAGTCTGAAGCCTTTGGAAAGTTTAAAGAATTCAAGGCAATGGTTAAAAAGTAGAGTGGCCGTTATATCAAAGTCCTCAGATCAGATAGAGGAGGTGAATATATGTCTAATCAATTTCAAAATTTTTGCAGGTATCATGGAATCAAAAGACAGTTGACTACAAGGTACACACCACAGCAGAATGGTGTAGCAGAAAGAAAGAACAGAACAATCATGGAAATGGAAAGAAGCATGTTGAAAACCAAATACTTGTCAAATGAATATTGGGCAGAAGCAGTAGCATGTGCAGTGTATATTCTGAATAGAAGCCCAACAAAGAGTGTAAGAGATTGAATTCCACAAGAAGCGTGGAGTGGTAAGAAATATAGTGTATATCATTTCAGAATTTTTGGTTGTGTTGCATATTCTCTTATACCATCTAAATTGAGAAAGAAACTTGATGATAGAGGTGAGAAATACATTTTTATTGGCTATTCTGAAGAATCAAAGGCATTTAAGTTATATAACCCTATTTCAAAGCAAGTGATTATAAGCAAAGATGTTGAATTTAAGGAAGCAGAAGCATGGGATGGTAGCACCATCACAATTGGGGCACCAATTCCATAGGATGAAGAAGTTTTTGAAGAAGAACAAAATTTGCAAGGTGGACAATCCTCTCCACAAGCAGGCACAAGCACTCCTATAAGAACACCTAGAAGGTTTGAACAAGGTGAATCATCTAGTCATGCAGGTCACCCTACTCCAAATTCACAAGTAAGTGATGAATCAGATCCAACTCTTGCTACTTTGAGATCAAGAATTAAAGGTAAGAAAATGAGAAGTTTGAGTGAGATTTATAATCAAGAAGAAGAGAAATTAGATTTGGTTTCAAATTTTGCTCTTTTCACTCATGACCCTATGTATTATGAAGAAGCAATTAATGAGGAACATTGTCTAAAAGCAATGGATGAAGAGATGAATGCTATTGAAAGAAATTAGACATGGGATTTAACTATTTTACCTGAAGGTAAGGATTGTATTTGAGTCAAATGGGTTTATAAGACTAAATTTGATGCAGATGGAAATGTTGAAAAGCACAAGGCAAGGTTAGTTGCTAAAGGTTTTGCATAAGAACATGGAGTTGACTATAATGAAACATTTGCACCATTTGCTAGATTGGATAATGTTAGAATGGTTTTATCCATAGCTACTCAAAATAATTGGTATGTATATCAAATGGATGTAAAATCAGCATTCTTGAATGGTTTTCTAGATGAAGAAGTGTATGTGAAATAGCACACAGGTTATGAAGTACAAGGATATGAAGAAAAAGTTTACAGATTGAAGAAGGCTCTTTATGGTCTCAAGCAAGCAGCAAGAGCATGGTATAGTAGGATTGATTCTTATATGTTAAACAAAGGATTCAATAGAATCGATAGTGAGCCTACTTTGTACACAAAAATCAACAAAGAAGGTCAGATTTTGATTGTGTGTTTATATGTTGATGATTTGATTTTTACTGGAAATTTATTTGTAGACACTTTTAAATCAGCAATGAAGAAAGAATTTGAAATGACATATTTGGGATTAATGAAGTATTTTTTGTGAATAGAAGTTGAAAAATTAGAAAAAAGAATTTTTATCTGTCAAACAAAGTATGCAAAGGATGTGTTAAAGAGATTTAAGATGCTGAATTGTAAACCAGCACCTACAACAATTTCTATAGGGACTAAACTTAGCAAAGAAGATCAAGGTTCTAATGTTGATTCTACAATATTCAAAAGGCTAGTTGGTAGTTTGATGTATCTTACAGCTACTAGGCCAGATATCAGTTATGGGGTTAGTTTAATCTCAAGATTCATGGAGTCACCAAAAGACTCACATTGGCAAGTTGGAAAAAGAATATTAAGATATGTGGCAAGAACTATAGATTATGGAATTTTATATTCCACAACTAACGATTTTAGTTTGATTGGTTTTACTGACAGTGATTTTGTAGGTAGCGTTGATGATAGGAAGAGTACTTCTGGATATGCCTTTCTTTTAGGCACAGGTGTGGTCACATGGGAATCTAAAAAGCAACCTATAGTGACACTTTCATCAGCTGAAGTAGAGTATGTTGCAGCCACCTCAGTAGCATGCCAAGCAACTTGGATGAGAAGAATATTGAAAGATTTATTACAGGCACAGAAAGAGTCAACACCAATCTTCTGTGATAACAAATTAGTAATCGCTTTATCAAAAAATCATGTGTTTCACAAGAAGAGCAAGCACATTGATACAAGATTTCACTTTATCAGAGAATTAGTGAACAATGGAGAAATCCATCTAGATTTTTGCAGATCTGAAGATCAATTGGCAGACATATTTACAAAGGCATTACCAAAAGAGACCTTTGATTATTTGAGACAAAATTTAGGTATAGTAAATGCTAAAATTGTAAGTGGTAGAAATTAAGGGGGAGTGTTAGAAATTAAATATTAAATTGGAGATAATTTCTCCCACCTCCACTCCTCGTGTATGCAAGCAGTTAGCAAGTAGTTAAACATTCAGTGGAACAATCAGTTAGTAAACTGATAGTAAGCATTCAGTTAGTTAATTTAAAATTAGATATTAGTTATTTTTGCATGTAAAGACTAATTTTAGTCTTGAGTTAATCTTGAGTTTATTTTCTAATTATTGTATGGATTCAAATCTATTTAAAGACGCTTGGGCGCATCATTGTAAGCAAAGAAATTTGAAGATTAATAAAAATCTCTTTCTTTCAAGAAATTGCTGTAGCAATTGTTCAGTTCTTATTTTATTTGTTTGAGTTCTTATTTTTGCATGCTCTCTTTATTCTGACAAGTAATGCAATGCTAGTAATGGCTATTATCATCATTTTCATGAAGATGTCGTAATATTCTTGATTTTGCTTATAGAGAGTTGAATGATTTCATGGATTCTCCCTTCTTGGAAAGGTTCATTCCATCTGATCATTTTACGCTTCCATATGAGTTTCTTTCATTACATTATATAATTTGATAGTAAAAGTAAATGTTTGTTTTTTTAAAGTTAACGTAAGGATTTTTCTCTGTGAAATAAGGTTTGATGTATTATTTGGACTTGCAAAATTTATATTTGTTAAATTATTTTTTTTGAAATTAAAGATTTTAATGAGATTCTATGTTAAAGTTTATAAAATTAAGGTTTGTTATATAATTCATGTTTATGAAATTATGGGTTATAAATTATGGTTTGTTAAATAATTAGGCATTATAAAATTAGTGTTGTGATGAGTGTTTATTAAATTACTATTTTTAATTTTAGAGCTAATAAATTAGAAGAGCTGATAAAAATTAGTATATAGAACATAGTTAAAAATTGTGAATTTAGTGTTTGTTTTATATTAGAGCACACAAAATTAAAATTTGTTCTATAATTAAATTTTTTTACAAAATTAATGATTAAAAAATTAAAATTTATTACATAATTAATATTTTCAAAATATTTTTTACCAAATTAACATTTAAAAAATTAAAATTTTTAAAATTAATGTTTAATACAAAATTAATTCATCTATTTATAAAAAACTATGTAAACTAGACCTTACATTCAAACACTACTTACTGATTTACATAAGTGTTATGTTCTATTTTTTCCCATCATAAAGGCCTAATAATAATGGATGAACTAAAAAAAGATCCCTAGTAAATCCTAAAAAATGGACATTCTTAGAAACTTCCTCAATAGTGCACTTTAAAATATTATCTCGACTTGGCTTAAAATTTTATGGGTTTTATTTACCTAACCATCCAGACCTATTTTGCACTATCTATTCTTAATGAATCTTTGTAAAAAATTAAATGTTATTAAAAATATCATATTATAATCTATTATTGATTTTAAAATATTCATAATTAAAAGTTATATTTAATTTTCTATTTTATTTAATTAAATTCACTTAATTAGAAATCTGTATGAATAGATGTATAAATTTTTGATGTAAGACCAATTTTTTATAATACATTTTATTGAATTCGTGTTCTCTTATGTATCTTAGTGTTAAATATAATTAGTCATTAAATTTTTTATGTTTATTTGAAATCATTAGCCTTAACACTTTTATGTTACCTTTGAACCCTATTTTTTTTTCTTATGTATTATTTACAATGTGGAATTTTCATGTTACATCTATTTCTATCTTACATCATTTAAAATAATTTTTTAAATGATATGTTAGAAAAAATTGTAATCATGTTTATTTTGTTGAAATTCTTTAAATTAATTATATAATTTATTTGAAAAATAAAATGGTGTCTCTCAATGATGTTGATACTATTACATAAATATTTTTTGAAAATCATTTTTAAATATTTTTGAATAATAATATATATGATAATGATTATGATCGAAATAATAAAACCAAAATAATTATAATATTAAAAACATCACATCTAACCCCAAAGTTTATAATAATTTTTTATTTCTATTGAAAATCATACAATGCTAAATTTAAATAAAAGGCCTTCAATTAAACCAAAAATCCACTATATATCTTAGAGAGTGAAAAATTCATATTTAAATGAATATAAAATAGATTAAAATCTTAGAGAATCACTTTACATGCCTTATAATGTAATGATTTTACAATTTCATATAAAATATATTTTTTCTTATTTTTATTACTTCCATCCTTATTAACACATATTTTCTCAAATTTATTTGATTCCTTCTCAAATTCTTCCAATTGTTTCAATTTTTTATTTTTCAAATTAATTAATATTCTTAATATGCTCCTTAAATTTCAACTCTTGTTCACAATAATTTTAATTTTTTGTACTTGACAAATACTTCTATTTTAACATATTTTGCGATCACCTTTCTTCCAACTTCCAAAGTGACCACTATAATGCATGCTACCCCTCTCAAATATATATATATATATATATATATATATATATATATATATATATATATATATCCAAGCTTTTTTTACAAGTTTATTATGTTTTTTAATATTTTTTATATTTAGTAAGACACAATGTTACTTTGACCCCTTTTAGATTATGAATTTATTTATTACCTTTTTCTAATATGATTTTTTATAAGATTTAATTTTTAATATATTTTTTATTAAATTTTTGATTATGAATTTATTTCTTACCTTTATATATATATATATAATCCAAGCTTTTTTTACAAGTTTATTATGTTTTTTAATATTTTTTATATTTAGTAGGACATAATGTTACTTTGACCCCTTTTAGATTATGAATTTATTTATTACCTTTTTTTAATATGATTTTTTATAAGATTTAATTTTTAATATATTTTTTATTAAATTTTTGATTATGAATTTATTTCTTACCTTTTTAGAATATGATTTTTCATAAGATTTATTTTTTAATATTTTTTATATTTAATAAGACACAATGTTATACTTTGATCCCTTTTGATTTATGAATTTATTTCTTACCTTTTTTTAATATGAAGAAAAAAAATCCTTTACACAATATTAAATAATTTTATATATTTTTTTAATAATTTTTTCTCATTAATAATTTTTTGACTTATTTTTTTAAAAATAAATTTATAAAATTATATTCTTGATTAATTTTATGATATTATATTTAAAACTATGAATTATTTCATTCTATTAAATGATGATTTTCTAGGGGCCCCCCCTTTTTTTTTGATAAACATTAAAATAAAAGTTGCATTTGCATAAATTACTCTTAACTTCAGTAACGACCTAAAGAGTCTAATGAGCATACACTTAAATTCAAGACATTTGTTATTAAAACGACTATACAATTTATTTTCAATGAATTAAAATATATTTATCAAAGCTTAATTCCACCTATAATTCAAAACTTTGCAAGGAATTTTAAAAAATTAAAATATATTTCTCAAAGCTTGATTCCACCTATAACTCAAAAGTTTACAAGGAATTTAAAAAAATGGAACAATATTTTAAAGCCTAGAATCATATTAAATAAATAAAATCATTAGATTAGGTTAGATTATATAATTTGAAAGTAAATATTTGTTTTATTAAAGTTAATATAAGGATGTTCTTTTGTGAAATTAAGGTTTGATTATTATTTGGACTTGTAAACTTAAGATTTATGAAATTAAAATTTGTTAAATTAGACTGTATAGAAAATTAAAGTGGAATATGTGTGTGTCTGATTTAAAAAATTAAATATTTTTATAAATTTATATTTAAAAAATTAATGTTTACATAATTAAAAATATTTATTAAATTAGAAATTAAAAATTAAAAATTAAGGATTAATGTAAAATTAGTTTTTTAAAAATGTAGTGTTTGCAACATATTTAAGGTTTCATAGCTTTATAATTTGTGTCAACAAGGCTTATGCAATTAAAGTTTACAAAATTAGGGATTGATGTATGAGGAGGTTTCCAAGATTAAGGTTTATATAATTAAAGTTTGTTGTATAATTGAAGTTTATGGAATCATGGGTTATAAAATATGTTTTTTTAATATAATTACTTATTACAAAATTAGTGTTTGTTATATAATTAAGAATGTGTATAAAATTAGAACTGAAAAAATTATTGTTTGTTGTACATTAAATTTTAGTAAACCCTAATTTTATAGGTTTAGAAAATTAGGGCTTAGAAATTTAAGGATTTTAAAATAGTTTTTAATATTAAAGTTTAATATAAAATTAATTCATATATTTTTTATAACACAAAAAGTTAAAATTAATTCATATATTCTTTATAACACAAAAAGTTATTTAAGATAGGGCCTTACATTTAAAGACTACTTACTAGATTACATTGAATGTAATATTCTAAAATTTCTTCCATCTTAGGGGCTTAACATCCTCTAAAAATTTGGATATTCATGGAAACTTACTCTATTGAAAGAGCGCATTCTCAAATATTATGTAACTATTTTTCACTCCATTTTTTTTTAGATTAGAGACAAAATAAATAGTCTTAATAAACAATCTCATCTTATAATTTATTGTTGATTCTATAATATTCTTAATAAAAATTTATATTTAATATCAAATTTTGATGTAAGACCAATTTCACATTATATATTTTGGTGAATCATGCTATCTTACACCCTTTAGTAGTATTATATCTAATTATTCATTGACATGATTGCATTTATTTGAAATCACTAACTCTAACACTTGTATCTTACCTTTAAACCCTAGTTGTTTCTTACATATTATGCATAATATCTTACCTTTAAACCCTAATTTTTTCTTACATATTATGCACACCCTATGTAATTTTCATATTACATATGTTTCTAACTTACACCAATTTAAATAATTGGATCTAAGATCCATAATAGGTAGGGTGCTTTAAAAAAATTAAAATCATATTATTTTTTTTGAAATTATTTCAGTTAAATATAAAATTTATTTGAAAAAGAAAATGGTTTTTTTCAATGATATTATGTTCCTTTTATTATTATATGAACTTTTAAACAAATCATTTTGAAATATCTTTGAATAATAATATTATAAATAAAATTAAAATCAATAATATTTATTATAGTGATTATGATTAAAATAATAAAACTAAAATAATTATAATATTAAAAACATCATATCTAACCCCAAGATACTAATGAAAATTTATATTTATTGAAATCCATCCAATGCCAAACCTTAAGTAAATAGCCTCAATTGAAAAAAAATCCAATATATATCTTAGAGAGTGAAGAATTGATATTTGATGAAAACAATACAAATCATAGTCTTAAAGGATCACTTTCCTTGTCTTATAATGTGACAATTTCTTAATTTATTATTAACCATTGTCTTTTCATTTCTATTTCTTCAACTCTTATTTACACTTACATTTTCAAATTTATTTATTTTATGTTCAGTTCCTTCTAACTACTTCAATTTTTACTTCTCAAACAACTTAATATTCTCAACATGCTCCTTAAATTTCAACTCTTTTACTTAATATTCTCAACATGGTCCTTAAACTTCAAATTTTATTCATAATAACTTTAAACTTTCTTATTAGTCCCAGAGGGAGGGACTATTGTCTTTGCTTTCCATTAACAAGTGATTAAACTTTGCTCCTCTACCCATATGAATTGCATTGATTTACTTGCTAGAAAATATGTCCTACCTTTTTCTAAGAGAAATCATAGGTTCTTTAATAGATGAAATAAAGTATGGTATTTAAAGCACTATGATTGAAGAAAAATATGGGATGTTATGAAAGATTTCATTTCTATTGAGGTAGTGAGCTATGAATAAGATGTAACAATAATGAATGGTTTTAATGCCTATTCTCTATGGTCTATAGAGCTAATGATGGCGATGGGAGAAGTGTTGGTAGAAACAAAGGCCAAAGCGATAACGATGGCAATGTAATGGCATAGTCTTAGAACATGTCCCTATAAAATGCAATGTTGTCCACTGAATGGAGTGATCATTGGTGCATGAAAATAAATGGACCAACTATGATTGGTAAGCTATCCTCCTAACTGTTGATAAGGTTTTCACTCAGGTGGGTAGATCTGTGGGTTTGTTTTTAGATTCTCAAGATCTATATATCAAGCTTTAAAGGGTGGCATGGCGATGTGAAATATAGTGTATCTCCTTGTAATGGTGGAGGATCAGTTGTAGAGACCATCCCTTCTTTGCAATTGAATTACTAGTCACCACTGAGGATCTTTTGGTTTCTAAAAGGGGGTAAGGAAAATAACTTTAGAAAAGAATTTGAAGATTCAAATGTTTGTTTGTTGAATGAAGCCTTGGATTTGAATCTCAGAGAGTCCTTACAAGAGAAATCTTAGGTTGAAATAGAAGTAGATTCCTTTGAATAGTGTGTAGATGATTTTGATGATCAATATAGTGAAGAGTTTTATTTTAGAGATCAGGATGCAATTAGGTATTTTAATGAGTCTAATAAAAATGATGGAAAATAAGGGAGATCCTCTAGAGCACGTGAGAACTGGGTTAGGAGAATTATGGAAATGAGATTATTTTGGAAGGATAAAGATAAGTGAAAATCAGCTATAGTCATGGAACCTTTAAAAAAATAGGTTGTTTCCTCTTCTTCTTCTAGAGATTTAGATTGTTTAGAGGAGGGTGATGGTGATGGCTGTGGGTGCTTCTAAATAAAATATAGGTATGTAAGATCGCCTATGTTAGAAGTTCCTTACCTTTGTTCATATATTGATTCTAATTCTTTGTGAGGCTAGCTCAAGGAGATCTAAATAGGATGACATAGATGCACAATGTTGTTATCCGCTCTTATGGCTTAGGAATTTAATGTCATTTTTGTTCAGTGTATCATCTTTCTCTATTTAAGGTTATATCAAGGGTTTGGTGGATCAACTACCAGACATTGTTTGCTTAAAATTGCTTCTTGTCAACTAATTTCTATCATTCAATCCTCATTTTTTGAGCTTTGCATGTCCATCACTTCAAATCAATGCCTTTTTCCAACAATTTGTCCCCCATTTGACTTGGTTTGGGCTCTTCTTTTGCCTTGCCATTTTTTTTCAAGATCTTATGTTCGAATCCTTTAGAGTGTTTTATTATGTTTGATCTAAGTTAAAATTTCTTGAAAGAAATCAATTTTTTTTCTCTTATTATTTTTTATTGATGTATGTTAGAGGGCTTGGAGTAAATTGGTCTATGTTATGGTTTTGTTTTTGTTTTTTTGTCTTTCAATATTTTTAAAATCATGGTAAAAATAAATAGCCATTTTTTTAATTTAATTTAAGTTTTCCCATATAAATAGATTAAAATAACATTATTATGCAGTTAGATTAATTTACATGGATCGACCGTTTGGCTATCTCATTTTAGGATGGATTCCCTAATGATCTAGTAACAAGAATTGAGAGCAATGATTGAGGCCCTCATCACCCACAATTTTTAATTGCAAAAATAAGAGCATTGATGAGGTGGACTAATTCAATGTTTTGGGTTGTATTATAATATTATTATAATTACTAATAGTACTAATAGTACTAACACTACTACTAATCTGGCTTAGGTGGTTTCACATAGGTGCTAAAATCACTTTCTTGGGGGGTGATGTCAGAGAGATTATCTGGTAGATTAGGTCAAAATTCACTTAGATTGAACACCCTCCAAGTTTTAGTCTATTTCTACTCTCTCCTCAACGAGTGGAGTTAGATCTCATTTTTTCATAGTTTTACTTAGTCTTAGCACTACTATGTTGCATTCTCCTTTTTTGCTCTTAAACTCTAAGGTATGATGTCCATTTTTTGATAGCAAAATCTAGCACATAGACACACCCGAGCTTATATAACTTTTACTATTCTTTAGAGATAAATGGTCTTTAGATTAGCAATAGTTGATGATTTTCATCAATACAACAACCACATCATAATTACCAAATGCATGTGAAATCTCATTCAAATGTACAAATTTGTCCTGATTTTGATTGGAGTTCTATTTGCTGATTCAAGTATACAGATTTGTCTTTGAATCTCCCACAGGGACTTGGTACTCTGCACCCTTATTTGACCAATAATTCTATTTAAAAATATTTTGTTATCATCATTCTTCCATTTTCCAAAGTGACCACTATGACACATGTTTTATGTGATGCATAATAAAAATTCAAATTAATTTCTCAAAAATAATAGCATAATAGTGTATTCCAATTTTTAGCATTATGAAGACAAAAATGCTAATATACCTACCAATTAAATTAAATTTATTTTAATTAAATTATTAAAATTTATATTTATATTTTACATATAAAAATAAATTACATTTAATTTTTTTTCAAAAAAAAGTTATATATATATATATATATATATATATATATTTTAAGATTGATTTTTTAATATTTTTATACTTACATGAAACATGATGTTATACTTTTAGTGTGCTTGGTTAATAATGATGCAGGAGCATCAAGGCCATTTTTCATTTGTAAATATGTGATAAAAGGGGGGTGTGACATTTTTATTATTTTATTAATTAATTTGTTATTTTTAATAAAATAGGAGATACTTTGGAAAAGTGAGGATTTCATAAATATTCTTTTATTAAATAAAAGGATATGAGAGAAATAGTTTAGGAGCAAAATTAGAGATTAGGAATTCTATGTATAGGACTTTGTTGAGTCCACACCTAAAATATAGATTAGTTGAGGATTAGGTGGAGAGATATTTTGAGTGAATTAAATGCATTATCTATGTATAAATATGAGGGGTTTTTGAGAGGAGAAGGACACTTGAATAGTTGAAGAGTGTGAGAAGTGAGAAAGGGTTTCTCCTTGGAAGCCTTCGAGCAATTTGTAAGGGCCAATGAATTGTAAATCAGGCCACGAAAAAATGTTACTGTAAGTAAGTTCATTTTTATGAAAGTGTTGGGTTTGAGTTATGAGCCTTAACTTGGTCGATTCGTGTATGGGTCAATTTCTGTGTTAAGAGTTGAAATGATGAATTTGCTAGTATTCAATTTGCTGGTTAATTAGTGTGTTAATTCCTGTGGAATAATAATGGTTGTGCATGGATCAATTGTAATGTGGAAACATTGTATGTGAGAATTAAAATATTAGTCGGTGAACCTTCTAGAGAACACGGAAAACTGAAAGCGCCTTCGCTGAAATCGACCTTCAGATATTAGATATCGGGTATCACAGTTATAAACCCATATAATACGGTGATGTGGGGTGATAGTTGAATGTGTTAATCTCCTTATGGTAAATGCAGATTCTAGTATGTCAAATAGTGGATCGATTGCAAAATGCGTGTAGCCACAAGAACTTAATCTTGTACATAACTGAATAGTGGATATTAAACCCAGTGTTATGAAATTAAAGATTGCATTTCATTATGACATATGTTTGAATGTTTATAAGTCGCAGGTTGGGATCGATCGATTGGAGAATCGAGATTTGAAATAGAATCCAAGTTAAATTTTGTTGACCCACTACAGGTGAGCGAGCCATTGTGCTAGAAAGATACCCAGCAACACTCAAGCAGTTGGATTGTCAAAGATTGTTGAATGCAGACACATAATTTGTCAGGACTCTGTATGTCCTGAATCGATGAAACAGTAATTGTTTAATGTAGATGTGCAGAGGGGAGTTTTCAAAAGTTGACTTGTGTTTCAGCTGAGATGTAGAAAACGTGAGGCGTTGTTTCAAACACTGGTTATTCTATTTGGAATTCAAATAAAATGAAATTAATTGTTGGGTTCCAGATTCATGTG
Source organism: Torreya grandis (assembly GCA_037957365.1). NCBI lineage: Eukaryota > Viridiplantae > Streptophyta > Pinopsida > Cupressales > Taxaceae > Torreya > Torreya grandis. The sequence goes on from JARHVA010002929.1 coordinate 2,266,774, forward strand.
AAGGAATCGATTGAATGTTTTAATGAAGGACGCAGGGTATTGCCAGAGGTAATTTGAATCTATTGAATTCGATTCAAAAGTTTGCTGAAGCTCAGCTCTAATATGCCCAAAAATCGTGCATTAAAGTAATAGGAAATTGCAAAAATCTGTGGGTGTTTTCATGATTTGTCTTGCAGAGTAGAACTGCTCTGGAATGCAGATGGAATGACATTTCCAGCGTTGGTAAGAATAATCATACTTGACAGAGAGTCTGGAAATGGAGTACATGACATACAGTGTTTGTAGGATTGATAAAAGACTGTCGGTTGATGTAATAAATCTAAATTTGATAGCATAGATTGAGAAGTGTTAACCAGCGACATTGAAAGTCGATGTATTGGCAGCGTTAAAAGCTGAGTTGGACATTCATTGCAGGAGTTCAGATGGATGGAGAAGCTGGGTAAGCAAAGAGAGATAGGCGCAGTCTCTTCAGAAACATGGAAACTTTGGATGAGCGGTGTAATTAAATATCAGTGAGGAAGGTAAGTGACTTTATGGGTCAGCATTGAGGTTTGATGAAAATGTTAAAGTCAGAGCTTGAGACAGAAAATGGACAGCGTTTTGATAACACAGGCATTGAAATAAATCAAATGGAAAGTGATGGGTGAGTTTATGGGATTTATGTTGAAGGGCTTCCGCATGATAATGGTATTGTGTGAATTTGCTAACTGTTGAGGTTTTGATTTGGGCAAATGCTGAGATCATTTTTATATGCACATGGAGTAAAGATTCTGGGTTAAGCAGGGTGACCATGCTATCAAATAAGTTTATAACTTACCCTTTTATACTATGATTTTTTCATTCCTAAGTTTGAAATATTCAAAGGAAAAGGAGTCTCTTTTCACTATATCAAATAATTTTATTCCTTTTCTTTAAATTTTTCTCATACTAATAAATTATTTCATTGTGTTAACTTAGGTCATTTTTTTAATAAGCATTAGAATGAAAATTACATTTACATAAATTATTTTTGACATAAGTAATCCAAATAATCTAGTGAGTATGTACTTAAATTCAAAACATTTGTTACAAAAGTGATTATATATATATTTTATAATGAATTAAAATGTATAATTTCTCAAAGCTTGATTCTACCTATGAAATAAAAAGTAGTCTTAAAAACTTATCAATATTTCAATTATATTATCTTAGAGTTATAAGCTATGAGATCAAGTCATATAGGATTAGGCATTATATTCATATATTACATATTGAATTATGGTGAGTGTTATTTTATAAAACTTGTTTTTGCATAGAGGCTTGATATTAATTGAGGAATAAAAAAATATTCCCAATAAATTCTCCAATTTTTTATATGATGAGTTTTTAAGGTTGAAAAAGTAAAGAACATATGAATAAGACAATAAAATAAGTGTCATATATTTGAAATTAGATACAAATAACTAAAAATTATTAAAATGTCCTCATTCTGCCAAAACATTGCACTCTAAAATTCTAATTTCATCTCGTTTCATTCTTTATAACTATGTTCCACTATTTATTCTTGATGACTATCTTAAGATTCACAATAAATTAGTTATTATAAATCCCATCATGTCATTTATTGGCTATTATAAATTACTATTTATTAATAATTAAATTTATTTATTTTATTTAATTAAATTTAATTAGGCTTGGTTTTCAAAGTGTATGAATATATGTATTAAATTTTGTTGTAAAACCAATTTACCATACCACATTATATGGAACCTGTGGTATCTTACATCCCTTAATATTATTTTTTTATGTTTTTGTGATAGATCCAAATTTTCTAGGTTTTCCTCCATTTGTTTTAAACAATCACTCTTAGCCCTTTTATACTCCCTTTAAACTGTATTTCATTCTTCTTACATATTATATACATCTTAGTGTTTTTTTATGTTACATATATTTCCATCTTATTAAACTTAAATTAGCTCTATATATAAGAGCCCTATAAGGTGGAGTGCCATTGAAATACCTTTGAATGACTTTTTTTGAATATATCTGAAATTGATAATACTTATTATAATAACCACCATGATAAAAATGATAGGTATAAAATACTTACATTATTTATAAAATACATCAGTTAACCCTAAAGATATAATCAAAATATTGTATGAATTAAAATGTGTCCAACACATAATCCTAAATCTAAGATCTTCCACTTAAACCAAAAACACAAGATATACTTTATAAAGTGAATAATAAATGTTTGAATGAGAATAATATAGATCAAAATTTTATAGGATCACCTTCCATACCTTAAAGTGTATTCATCTACAATCGTTCTTCTCAAACCATCCTTCTTATTTGTATTGCTTTCATTATTATTGAAACAACTCTTACTTCTTAAATTCTTTTGATTTCTTATAAACTTATTCTAACTAATTCAATTTTTGCATCTCAAATTACTCAATCTTCTCAACATGTTCTTTAAATGTTAACTTATACTCTCAATAATTTTCATTTTATTTATTTGATCTATAATTCTATTCAAACATATTTTGCTGCAACCTCTTTTCCAACTCCTAAAGTGATCACTATGATGCATGCCTTATATTATGTACATCAACAAGTTAAATTGCTTTTTGAAGTGTCACAAAAGGAAACTAACATATTCACCTCACATGATAGATTTATTAACCCATTATGTGTCCCATTATTTAGTATTATGAGGCCATATATGCTCTATCATCTCTCTTAAAAATTTTAAGGTCATCTTCATAAACTTAATAAAAATATATGTTTTTCAACTTAAATACATAAAGACATGAAATACACTATTATGTTTTGACCCCCTTGACTTATGAAGTGATTTCTTACCTTTTGCCAATAAGATTCTATTATTCAAATTTTAAATTATTCAAAAGGTAAAGGATACCATTTGTACCATATCAAATCATTTATGCCTCTTTCTAGATTTTTATCATCATAATAAGTTATTTACTACTTTTATTTTAATTTATGGGTAAAAGTAGGTTTTTTAAAGATATTAAACCCTTTTCAAATAAATATATATAGATAAAACAATAAAACCAAGAAACAAGAAAAATAATCAAAATTGGATTACATTATGTCTTAGGCTATGACTCAAAACTGAAAATATACAACGAAAACAATAAACATCCAAAAAAACAAAAAACAAAGATACTTCAAGAATAATGAAGGATGAGATGAGTAGAATATATTCATCTTTTATAATATTTAGGTATTCTTCTACTATTTAGATATTAATAACATTATTGTCTATCTCCTTACATTTTCTTTGACTTTTAATTCTTTTTATTTATATTCTCTCTTCTAGAATCATTTTCCTCTTTTTCAAATCTTCTTGTAGTATAGTGATACTAGAAACAAAAAAATTAATAGTAATTCTGCTAAACTGTAACACTTTCAATAATTTTTAATTAACATATTTTTAGCCCTTTCCACCTAAATCATTTTATCTTTTAATTTGGTCCCTCATTATATTTTTATAAATACTACTTGTCAGTATCCAAAGATCTCTGTTAAAAGGAATATTGATATCAAGTTGGGGTTAAAAACTATGGAGATGTTGGTGTAATGTATTAGCCATAATATTTAGCCCCTCATTTTATATGATGAACCATTTTAGATGATCTGTTGGGGATAATAATCCTTCTCTAGGAGACCAATCCTATTCTTTAGATTTTCATAAGGAATTTATTATCCCTTATCCTTAGAATTCTCCTTCATTTTCACTTCTTTTGAAGTTTATTTGTATCCATATTAACCATTCTTCTTATTTTTAATGAAATCCATTCTTATAAATTGAGCAATCTCTATCTCATGATTTGAATTACCTTTGAAAGAAGATTTCTTCCTATCACCTTCCTTTGAAATGTTACTCTCAAGCCAAAATTTATCCTCCCTAGGATATGGAAAACCATGGGCATCCTTCTTTGTTACATATCTTGGATTTTAGTATTCTCCAAAATCATATTCAAAACAAATTTTGTCTATTCTTCTAATCCTGCCTTCCTCTTGATCTCATTTTGAGGACTCTTTATTTGCATGGAACAATCTAATAACCATAAATTTGGGTATTTGAATATATTTACCTAAATTATAGCTATCAAACTTAAGGAATAAACTAAAATAACATAGTTATATTGAAGTAACCTTTAGAACTATAAATATTTATAAAACTAGGATTTGAATTCTTAAAAGAATTGGAAAATGAAATACTTATGCAAGGGAGTCTTTGCCTAACCAAGTTGAACATCTATTACATAATTTTCAAAAGACATCAATAAATAAATGGGATAATTATCAATTTATTATGTTTAAATTTATTAGGTAGAGTGAAATGATAGAAGAAATCACACTTAATTCTCCCCTCAAGTGTGATATATTTCATAATTTGTAGTAGCATTTGAATCCAAGGACTAGAAGAGATTCTTTAAGATATCATGCCTAAAAATTACTCCAATTCTCCTTTAATCTAAGATTCCTAACTACCCACAACTACCACCTATACCTTGCCTACCACTTATCAATCCATCTAGGTCTGCAGATGTGGAAGCTAAATAAGCTTCATTTGATTCACCAAATTATAGATGTATATGCAAAATGGACTAGCATGTAATTATCAAGAATTATGTATGCACTAACAAGTGTGCACATGGGACTTATTCCAATTCTGTACAAGTTGAGAGTCTTATTGGAAAGGAATGTGCACCTTTCTTTAATTATTGATAACCCAATTGATTTTTTCACTCATGAAATGAGTGCATACTCATTTTACACCTTGTCCTATGCACTATTTTATTACTTAGTCTCATCCTATGTAAGGTGCACATACTGAATATTGCATAGTATAATAGGTGGTACTTATCCCCCTTTTTAATGAACTCATAAATATATACTTTATGATAGGGAGTCTTATTGGTCTATGTAGAGGAAGATGCATAGCCAGGTCAGACCCTATAGATGATGAGATTACATATGATGACTCTTTGTAATTAGGCAAGGACCTAATCACTTGAGTGTGGGATAATTTTAGAAGAAGGGTGCACATGATGGAAATAAGAGTCTTGGGCATATACTTGACACTTTGAAATAAAAATCTATATTCCTTACTTGTGCACATATTAGACTTTGAGATATTCTATGTAAGATGCATGGGGGGAGTCTTGTTAAATGTTGGGCATTGAAGTATAACTCCTTAGAAGTTCTTGAGAAATGTGAACTTATGTAGTGTGTAGTTTTTAGTATGAAGTGTGATTTAAAAATAATAAAGGTGCAGGAATAAAACTCATGCATTCAAGCATGGCAACCTACTATTTGGACTAAAAAGGTCTTTAAATAAGAGTATGTAGATAAAAATGAAGATTTGATTATGTGCATATATGAATTATAAGTTAGCATTCTGTGAACTTATTTGATGTTACTACTTGAAGTATTAGAAAATTACGCACATAGCTTATGAACACCTTTGACTATGCATTCTACATGAGAGTTTGGAAGTACTTGTATGGGGGCACATAATAGACTTTGTTCACAATGTTCATCGATACTTAACCAATATATAGATATGCTTGACAGCTAACTTTAGGGACCTTTGAGATCATTTTCACCTGAGATTATTTGTGAGGGACGCACCACTACACAAGTATGACAACCATTGTATAGTGCCTTGTGAGATCTATGCAGGATAGGGTTGACTTAAAAATGGGTAATACTTATGGTGACCTCTATGGGCTGCTTACCTGCTAAGTAGGAACCCAATAGCCTTTGAATCAATCCATTAGGCATGGAGTCATTGAAGCTTGATAAATTCTCTTTCTACCCTAAAAGTGTGGTCTATGTATGCACAAGTATCCACCTCAACATTTTATGCACTTCTATGCCTTTCCTTTACTGGGTACAGTTTGGCTTGATGTTGAGCCAACCTAGTGAACTATAACCTTCCATCAACAAGGACATAAAAAATAAGAAACAATGAAGATGTGTTAATGCACTTAGAGCAAAGAATAATAACTGAAAACTATACATATGTGCCCTCAAGAATTTAGGGAAAAGAAAATTGCTCTAATATAATCTTATATATATATATTATATATATATATATATATATATATATATATATACACACACACACACACACACATATATATACATACATATTATATATAATATACATACATATATATATATATATATATTATATATATACATATATA
>JARHVA010002930.1:0-142500 GCA_037957365.1 Torreya grandis
ACATGACAAACCTTTTGTTATTTTCTGGGTTTTCTAAATGAGTGGTTGGTTGTTTATAATTAATATGATAAAATTATTATATGGATATAACTTTAATATTGTATATGTTGTAATATATTAGGAAAGTTTAATTATTGCATAATTAAGATGGGGGTTGAATTGTAAAATGTATAGGGATTTTTGTATATGTTACTAATGTGGAAAACCTCCCCAAATCTAAACATTGATAATTAGAAGGAAAATTAATATGGTTTGTTAGTAAATTGGTAATATACATTTACTTATTGAGTATCTTTCTTGAGCATAAAATTTAGTGGGTATAATTACATTTGTTTTCCTGACACCTTGGTGATTTCATGGTTGTAGCCTCCATTAAACAAGACCTATTCATATGTCTCCACATGTAATAATGTAGCCTATTGGCATATACTTCCCTTACTAAAACAATGTTAATTATGCATTTATTTTTGGGTTATGTTATTCCTTATATGACAAGATTGTGACTTTAATTTCTAACTATGGAAGCTAACACCAGGAATTAGCATATAGGTTAATTTACTTGTTGTGCATCCATAACATGCTTATGTAATATTAGTATAGGTTGCTTGCATATTTGTATGAGTACTTGTTGAACATACTATTATAATGATTTATATGGTTGGGTAGGTAAGATGGAAAAGTGGAAAAGTTATGTGTAGCTATTTAGTTTTTCTTGGGTATGGTATAACATAACTAGTGTTATGATATGTTGAAATTAATTATATTATATTCTTGGTAGTATTTCTTATATTCTAATTTAATTATTAGAAAGAATGGTTGTGAGACATTATTCATGAAATAATAAGTAGAAACATTGGTATTTACCTTTCTCACATGGTTTGCATTTGACATTATTTTTTATTTATTAATGGATGAAAATACTTAAGATTTTATATTAGGCACAAGGAAATAAGTTTCCATGTAATTTTAGTTGTGTTATTATATGCATTGGATGGTTGTATGAGGAAATAAATGAAACATTGAAATTATCTGGCTAGTTATGATTGAGATGATAATGGCAATTTCTGAGTTGTTGTATCCATTCATATGCCTATTATATGCATGGTTGTTCTTGTCTTATAAAATCAACCTTGGTTTGAATTATTTTTTCTTGTTTGTAAATGATATATATTGGTGTATTGAGGGCCATTACTTAAAAATAAAATAGTACAACAATAGTTTTACAGGCTTCCCATGATTGGTCAATGAGGAATTGGGTTCATTGTTATTTTCCCTCTTGCTAGACTTGTATTACTAAAGTAAAATTTTATTTTCCATATTTCTCATTTGGAAGGATATTCACATTTTCACCTTTATGATAATGCATTGTTACACCCCTTTATTTCATGTTTTTTATTTCAATTTCCTTTTCCCTCATTGGGTTAGTTTCTTGTTAACTAGTTATCTATTGAAGCTGTGTACCTCATTATTAACTGGGAAAGTTTTTGGGGTGATAGAGTTTCTCATTGAGATTAACGTAATTATATATCATTGTAGTTGGCATTTATTTTATTGAATGCTAGTTTCCAACATTTGTACTTGTATGAAGGCACAACAGGTTCCTTGTGATTATGCCTTCGGGATTGTAAGTGTATTCTTATGTTAAAGTTGTCAATCTTGGGATTCTATAGTGTTCAGTCATACTTATGAATAATATCTTATTTAAGGAAAAATTATACCATGTTATATTTGTGTATTTAAGAACCTCCACCTTAATCATGACTAATGTAGGATTTTGTAATTCCCTAAAATTAGGAAGAGTTACCTAGGTGGTATGGTCATTGATGTTATAATAATCATAGATGAAATAATTTTGCATATGTTAATGTTACTTGTTTAAATTTAGTTATTTATTTATGTATTTGAAATGAATATTTTATTAAATTTATTTAGAGTAACTAAGGGATGCCTGAAGCATTCTAATCATATATAATAGTAAATATAATCATGGGAACACTTATTACTTAAGAAATTATGTGTCTATATTTGCTTCGTATATGTACTCATACTTGTTGTAATAAGTCCACATTATGTTTTTCAGTGCTGTAAATTATATTAGAATGCACTATGTTTTGCCTTGTGGTAATTTTTTATGATGTTATTTTTTTAGCAAGTTATATTTCCACATTAGCTCATGAAAACAACGAAATGGATGCCCTTATAATTTTTATACTATTCTTTCTAGTTGGAATACTAATAAAAGAATATTTAATTTTTATAGAATTATGTTAAGATTAGGCATAAAAAAAATCACTAAATTAAATAATATCTTTAATAGTGTAAACTCAACCATGACAAACAATCATGAATATGCCTTATGGGTAGTGTAAGCCTAAAGCCATAGTTAACTGGCAAGTTTGTTTGTATGGGTTTTTATTATATTAGGATTAAATGAAATCAACCATAATAAATGATTTTTAGATAAATTATGATAAATGCTTCATTCTTCATCGTATTCTAATTAAACACATTGCTCTTGATATGCCTAGTTGGTCATGTACAAGCAATGATGTTATGGTAACTAGATAGTCATTTACATAGCCAAAGTTAGTTTAGTTTTATGACATTATAACTAGCCTAATGGTTGAATTATCATTTAATAAATAATTATCCTTTTGGTTAAATCATTTATTTTCCTTAAATTAAGGAGGTGTAATACTATTAGTGTGGGGACCCTTAGTTGGGAATTATTTAATATTATTCTGAATAGATGACATAATTAATATGTATACACTTTTATAGCTAGTTTTCATCTTGTAATAGGTAATAATTTCCATGGTGTGTTCATACTTACTTAATGGGTCTATTAAGGCTACCATGACCCTTTTATGCATAGGCACTATCACTAGGTACATGTATAATGTCCATGTTGGCATTTAGGAATTTGGAATATCTCATGTAACATTTATTATTTTCAACCTGCTAGACCATATGTGGTGGGGTAGTATTCATAAAGTAATTATTAATGCATGAAATAACCTTATGTTTAAGAGTCATGGAATCATGGTTTTATGGGTAAAAACCTGAACTGGTCCTTGATTATGAGAACATAAGGTTCTATGTTCATGAGTTTATGATGGGTCACCTTGGTGATGGATTGATGTAACTACTCGTAGACCATTGAGTATTTGTAGGTTTGGATAAGCTAAAGCTTGGATTTTTGATACCTTGGTCTCCCTCTTTTGGACCCATTGTACCTATTATATTACCTCCTTATTACCAAGATTAACTATTTAATATTATCCAATGAGATAACCTATTATTATGTTGAATCATACCATGTGTCATCATCTTTATTAAGGATACTCATGAGCCTGATTGAATCTTCTTTCTTAGTGAGTTTCCAAATCATAACCATATATCATATGTTTGTAATAGTCTAAGGATATAAAGGTGGTTTGAGGGAGAAATCAATTGCCTTCCATAGTTTGAAGGTTATTAGTGTGGGACCACACACTAATACCCTTTGAATGGTGTTTCACACTTTAGACAATCCTTTTCTCAATGGAATCCTTTGGTAATGGTCATCATGAAAAAAGTATCTCATTGATCCAATCCATTATGGGTTGCCTTATCTTTTCATGTAGGACTATGTTGATGCATCATGCATGGTAGAGTGGTGATGTGGGTTACACATGCAGTTTCATTATGTACTCTGTTAATAATTCCTAATTTTTTTTTTTGGTTATTTCATCTAGTCTTAGATCCTATGCTTTGAGTATTTTAGAGGATAATAGTTATTTTTTGTTACTTATTATAAGTCAAAAGAATGATAATTCATGTTACAAATAAATTAAGTTGTACTTGTTTTTTAGTTTCCACCAGTTGTACTCCAAGTGAGGTTTGGAAATGGTAATATGCCTGAATTAATTATCTAGTGATTTAAAAATTAAGGTTAAATCAGATTGGATGGTACTGATGTTGATTAAATCTAAGACTTGGGTGGAAAAAGTTGTTGATGTAGTCAATGTAAGATATGTATACACACATGTATATCAACCTACAAGGGTGATTGTGATTTTATTTGAGTTGGTGTTGTTACATGACATCAAGATGATGGAAGTTTGATTTTCCCCATGATGGTTATGCTCTTTGCCTTTGCCTTGGTTGGATTGACCCTTCCCTTTTTGGTTTCATTGGGCAAGCCTCACTTCTCAGCCATTAGATTGTATGGGCAAGTCAATAGGAGATAAGTGGTAAAGGTTTCACTTTTATAATAAAGGGAACTAGTGCCTACTACCTTTTGATGGGTTGTATGGGTAAATATTCACTAAATACTTGGAACATTATCACCCTGAGGGGACTGAGGGTTTAAATGTAACCTAGAGGGATATATTGGTATGAAGAGCTAGTCTTTGTGGGTAAATCAGTGAGATTGTGTTTTCTTATTATCAAAGGAATATATTTAGCCCTTGTAGAGATACAAAGCATGAATGGTGGTTATAACCATTTCTATCCCCATAGGTGTGACTACTAAAATTTATTGTCAATTAATTGATTATCTAGTTGAGTTTGTTGAATAAGTTCAATGATGTTGGAATTAAGGAACTAGCATGTCATTGTAAGTTGTATGGTTTTAAGTGGAGTAAGGATGCCTCCACAAGTTAAGATGATCCTAGTTGGTTAAGACCATTATAAGGCAAGTTAACATTAGGTAACCATGGTGATAAACCTTGTGAAGTTATGTTAAACTATTATGTGTATGGAGCTATTGCATTTGTAGTTAAGTATTTATGTCAATTAGTTGATTGATTTGTACTAGGTTGGATATCTGAGAGCATAAATAGCATTGTAAGGCATTTTTAATATTCTATATGGTTTGGTAAAATAATCAAATGGCCTTTCTTTCCTTCTTTTTTTTATTTTTTAACTCTCATTATGGATAAATGACTAGTTATCTAGCTATAAATTATTGATAGTTAAGGCAAGCATTTGTAAGTTATTGTTTATCATGTGTATTATTACACCTGATGGGTTGAAACAAGCAAATAAATTGCTAAGTAATGTGTTTGTTTTTTATTAACATTATTTTCTCCAAGTGATGGACTTATAATCTAAGTTTGGACTAGGTTTTAGGTCGGAAATTTGGTTATGGTTGGCTAGATTACAACCATGGTACCATAGAAGTGAATAAGTATTATGTGTCATAATATTAAAGTACTAAACCTAGATATATATTTAGCTAAATTTTGGCTTGGGTTTCTATGTGAATTTAGCCCTTTGAGTGAGTAAATGAACATGCATTTTTGTCACTCAAGAGGCTAGAGGCTATTGAGTATGTAGTTATGTATTTTAATTCCATGATGTGGCTATTGATCATGGGTATGTATTAATCCCATAAGGAAGATATGATGCCATAATTTTATTTCACATATATGTGATGATTAATTGATTTTGGATTGAGTTTTTGCATCCATGAGGATGTCATGATGCTCATGGTTATATATACTTTACATCCATGAGGATGTCTTTTGTGATTGTAGTTATATTATGGTTCTAGAAACTATGATTTCCATGTTGATGATGTAAGATTCACCTAGAGCCTTAGGTGAGTGCATCATTTCCCAAGTTTAGGTTGCATTAAAACAATCATCATTAGTCAACCTTTGACTTGTTGACATGAATCAATTAGAAGGATAGTTATAGAGCTTGTTGTTGGAATCATAAAATGATAAATGATGATCATAGGTGGATTATATGGGTGAGTCACCTTATGATGATTAATATATAATAATCGTAAGAGGTCCAAGGATGTAACTTAAGTTTGGAGGGCCCAGAGGGTGAATGTGACTTACTTTCTTAGAAAAGTGAGTAGTTTTGGGGATCTCATATTGTTATTGGTATCATGATCTATCTATCCATGATGATTTTTTTTGTAACTCATTGATATAGATTTTATGGGCTATGTTGGAACAGACCTTCCTTGAAGGATGGTGTTGATAGATTTTAGATCCCTAAAATTGAGCATGATGTTACATGTTTGATATTTTTTCTCATCTCAGATGACACTCAAACATCAAATAGACTGATGAGGACCATGGACCCTTGTACTTCACTTTTTAGTGTGTTTAAGTGTTGTGATGTAGAATACCTTGGCATAATATATCAACCTCTTAAACCATGTGTGCCATAATGATGTATTTCCCTTATGTGCATGTAAATTATTGTATGATGTGTAAGCATTTTAATTTTATTTGATTATATTAACCATGTAAACTTGTAACTTATTATTTTGTATGAATGTATTTGGTTTGTAAACCCCATAATGCCTTGAATATATGTCTTGTTTATGTATATGATTGGTTGTTGTGATGTGATCATGAACTATCTTATGATGTAATATTCCTTCCTAAATCAACGTCTTTATTTGAAAATCTACCAAGGTATAGTGATTATGTTATTTAGTGTGATCTTGCATCACATCTCTAGCATTGAGTTTTGATGTAAGTATGAAGTTTAGGGTTAAGATAACACTAAATCTGAGATGATTAAACTAAGTTCAGGATAAGGAGTAGAGTCTCATATAGGCTAAAATCTATTTCTCCCCTTTCCATAAAGTAACCATCTGATTTGTTTAGGTTATGCACCATGAGTGACACAAGATGGTTGTGGGATATTGATTCATAATGGTCACCTATTAGATTGAGTGTTCCTTTAACTTCCTCTTTGAGCTTGTTGTACAAACAAACTTGTGAAATTTATCTATGTTGCTTTGTAAAAACACTAATTGGTCTTAGAATTTGGACTTTTAATGAAAAATCAACAAGATTTAACTTCTTAAAATATAAGTACATGTTGAATTGTAAAGTCAAGTGTGATATTCTTGAGGTAATGATTGAATTACATGAAAATAATGTTCTGGTATGAATATTCTAAGTTTGCTAACATGTGTTGACTAGTGAGTGAAACCATGTTGTTTATAAGGAATTTTTGTATATACCTAATATTTTTTTCAAAAGTATATATATTTTTTATTGTTTAAGAATGGCTAAAATGCATGTCAATTTTATGCTCAGGAGGAGCAATGCCAAGTATTGATCAGGTAGATTTTATTATTTCTAGGTATTTTTTTATGTTGCTATGAGGTAAGTGTAGTGTGATGGTGGGATTGTATCTTATAACCATTGTTTAAGCTCATAATTTTATGAAAAACATGATAATAACCTTGGGGTTACATGTAAATTCCTAGTATGGCTTCTTTGATATTTGAGGTGGTTAGTGAGGGATGATGCACTAACCCACAAATGATAAATGGTGAAAGATAAATAACCATGGTTTTATGGATCTTTGTTCTTGCTAACATTATGTGATGAATGTTATCAATAAGTTATGTATGTACCACATGTGTGGTTGGGACCATAGTAGTATGGTTGTTGTTATTTTCATTATGTAATGAATAAAATATGTGTGAGGCATACTAAAGGTGGAGGCAATGCCACATTCCTATTTGAGCATTATTTTTCTAAGCATTCTGTAAAATGATATAAAATTATGTGTCTATATGTGTGTGTGTGTGTCTACATACATACATACATACATATATATACACATACGTGTGTGTGTGTGTGTGTGTGTGTGTGTGTGTAGATACATAGATACATAGATACATACATACATAAATATGTACCTAAAATATTATGGGAAGACAACACCATAAATACAAGGGTTTTATAAAAATCTATTGAATTACTTTGGGCAACTACTATGGAAGTTGTTGATTTAGGTGATAATAATTCCTCATAATGATGAAGGTAATAATGGAAACTCTTTTTCTATTAAAATTTTGTCATGTGTTCATGACTATGATGGAATTTGTGCATATGGATTTTTTTGTTTTGGAAAAGAACCATTTTGATGGTTTAAAGAGTACTAAAAAACTCTTTTATTGTTAAATATTGAATTATAGCCTATGATGCAAACTTTGACATGAATTAATTGATTTTCTAACTGCATAATTGGCTAGAAATCAGACAAAAAAAATGTTTGTATTGCATTAAAAATAATAGCTGACTAATAAGCTTGCTAAAGTAATAGAAATTATTTATGCTAGCTAGATGAGGGACATGGTTGTCCTAGATGTTACATATGGATTTCAGCCAAGTAAGGCTATGTATTTACTCATGATGTGAGTTTGGTAGCTCTTCTAGTTGTACCAAGAAGGTAACCATATGACAATCTTTATTATTTTGGTGTTATACTATGCAAGCACATAGTAACCATGACTGTTATGTGTTAATGATTGCTAATGTTTAACAACCTAGATATTTATATTCTAGAGATATTTGTTAAGTCTTGTAATGTGTAGGCATTTCATGAAAAGAGTGATGAAGTATATTTTTAGTATAAAAATCTTCTTGGTTATGGATTTGTTACCAGGATGGTTCATCTTTAAGGAGGGGAGGATGTCATGACCCCACCAGTTGGTACCCTCCTCGTGATCAAATTGATGAAGTCTCATAATGTGTTTTGTTGGCAACCAATTGGGGTTAGACCAATCTCCCTTATGAATTTAATGATCTCTCTCTATATATAAACATACAAATATATATATCCTTCCCCCAACTATCAGTCCACATGGAACTCACCACACTTGGGGCTTAGAAAGAAATAGTAAATGTTCAAAGGAAACTATGCTTCCTCTCATGAAATCGATGTTAGGCATGACTAGTTTAGTAAAGCCATGGACTTGATTAGTTATTAAACATGGCAAAGGAGTGGAATGCAATTTTATTTTAACAATGGATTTGAAATAAAAATTAAACTTGGCATGAAGATGACACTAGGGTTATTATCCAAGCCTTTATTCTTTTATTTTTATTTTTGGTTCTTTTTTGGAAGTTGTCGACCCTATAGAATAAAATGGTGTTAGGGTTTGGAGAAAGGGCAATGTTGAGTGTGAGGAGTTTGGGGAAGAGAAAAGAATTCTAGGGTTTAGATATACATAGGGTGATCTACTAAAAATGAATAGAATTTTACAAGAAGTGAAAAAATGATAGGATAAATGAGAAGAAAGGGGTAGAGCTAGGTGCAAGGGTGTGTAACAGAGTTTTTATTTCTAGTATGGCACCACTTTTAGAAGGATTGAAAAAAATTCATTATTCTAGTCCAAACATGTGAAAATTATATCCTTATTTACATTTTGTTAAATGAATTTTATTTTGGTTTTATCAAGCCCCTTTGAGAAGCATGTTAATGCATACATCCATGTTGGTATGATTTATCATACCCACATGAATCTATGATGCGACCAAGTATCGGAGGATTATCTAGGTGAACTTAACATGAAAAACCTCTTGTTATTTTCTAGGTTGAGTGGATGCTTATTTAAAATTAATATGATTAAATGAATTTATGTTAAAAACTTTAATGATTTTTGGGTTGTAATTTATTGATAAATTTTAATTATTACATATTAAGATTAGGGTTGAATTATAAAATCTATAGATATTTTTGTATATGTTACTAGTATGGAAAATCTCCTCAAATATAAACATTGATGCTTAGAAATAAAACTACTAAGGTTAGTTAGTTATTTAGTAATATACATTTCCTTATAGAATATCATTCTTGAGCATAAAATCTAGTGGGTATAATTACATTTGTTTGTCTGGCACCTTGATTATTTATTGGTTATAGCCTCAACTAAACAAGACCTCTTCATATGTCTCCACATGTAATACTAAAGCCTATTGGCATAGACTTCCCTTACTAAAACAATGTTATTCATGTATTCATTTTATGAGTTATGTTATTACTTGTCTGAAAATATTGTGGCTTTAATTGCCAACTAGGAAAGCTAACACTAGGAATTAACATATAAGTTGATTTACTTGGTGTGCATCTATACTAATATTATGTAATCTTAATATAGGTTACTTGCCTATTTGTATGAGTACTTTTTTAACTTAATGTTATTATGATTTTATGGTTGGGTAGGTAAAATGGAAAAGTTGTGTGTAGCTATTTAGTTGTGGTTGGGTATGGTATGACATAATTGATATTATGTAGATATGTTGAAATTTCTTATGTTGTATTCTTGGTAGTATTTCTTAGATTCTAATTTAATTTTTAGAAAGGATGTTTGTGAGAGTTTATTCATGAAATAATTAGTGGAAAAATTGGTATTTGCCTTGGTCACATTGTTTGCATTTGACATTATTTTTCCTTTACTAGTGGCTAAAAATTTTTAAGATTATATACATTGGATGGTTTCAATTATACGAGGAAATAAATTAAACATTGAAATTATCACCCTAGTTATGATTGAGATGATAATGATAATTTCTAGGCTATTTTAGCCATTCATATGCCTGCTATACATATGGTTTCTCTTGTCCTATAAACTATTCCTTGGTTTCCATTATTTATGCTTATTTGGAAATGTTATATGCTAGTGCATTGATGACTATTCCTTAAAAATAAAATAGTACAACAATAGTTTTAAGGGTTTCCCATAATTGGTCAATGAGGGCTGCCCATGTTTTCCCTCTTGCTAGACTTGTATTATTAAAGTTAAATTTTATTTTCTAGAATGTTCATTAGGAATGATATTCAAATTTATAGATTTATGCTGACATATTATTACACCCCTTAAGTGTAGGTAGTTTCTTTCAGTTGACTTTTCCCTCATTGGGTTGGTTTCCTATTAACTAGTTGCCTATTGAAGCCATGTACCTCATTATTAATCAAGAAAGGTTTTTGGGTCATACATTATCTGGTTGAGCTTAATTTAATGTTATATCATTATATTTGGCATATATTTTATTGAATCCTAGTTTACAACATTTGTACTTGTATGAAAGCATAATGTGTTCCTTGTGCTTATGCCTTTGGGCTTGTAATTGTACTCTTGTGTTAAATCTATCAATATTTGTATTCTTTAGTGTTCAGTTGTACTTGTGAATAATTTCCCTATTTAGTGAATGATTGTATTATGTTATATTTTTGTATTTAAGTATGTCAATGTTAAGCATGACTAATGTAAGATTTTAGAATTCCACAAAGACGGGAAGAGTTATTTTTGGCTATATTTGACCCACATACCTAACATGTGCCCAATTGCTAAAGGTCTTAATATAGAGGAAGAGGTAGAGTTCCTGATTGATTAAAATGGTCTAAACTAGCTCTACATGGAATGAGTATATTAGAGAAATCATGAAGCTCAAAAGATTTTGAAGCACTTTAGGTTCACTTAAAATGTAATTTGTCAATTGATAAATACTGGTATAAATTTTCAAAGACCTTATGGAGTGCTATGGATAAACATCATAGTGCATGGAATTCATCTATTCCATTAATTCCATCTAGAGTTTGTCTAGGTGTTTGGTTCCAGTAGTATAAAAGCTGAGTAGGCATTTTCATGGTGCTAAATATCGCATGTGTGGCAATCTCAAGAAGAAATAATCATATGGGTCTATTTATTTTGGATTCTAGTTCATATGCACCAAGTTTTAACTCATGTTTTATATCACAATGAAATATATTCATGGGAAAATTTGGCTCCTAACATATAACTTTCTAAGTTTTCATACTTGGCCATTTTAGACTAGATCATCATCAAGATGTCATGTAGGATCATATGGACTAGTCAACTTCAACATTTTATAAAAGCATGTAAAAATATCAAATGACCAATGGATCAAAAGGGTTTATTATTTTCAATGTTGGCTCCATTCTCTATATATTTGGTGTTCCCATGATATTTACACTTCATGTTATAAAATTGTATAGCTGGTGAATAAATAGTAGACGTCTACGTAAACGTCATTTTTAAGACCCATAAAGTGACCATTTGGATCTAAAATATTTTGTATGAAATTAAGAAGGAACACACAACTGATAAGTGTCAAGCACTTAGGAGCTTGAATAAATTCAAATGGTTAGTGAATGCCAGAGACTAATGAGAAGCTAATATCAAGGTAGTGGGTCCCAAATATCTATGGTCCATGTTTAATCATATTTCAAAATTTGATAGAGCAAAGTAAACTCAAAGGGATTAAGGATCTAGGTCTATTTCCTATAGCTAATATAAAAGGAATGAGCTAGGGTGTTCAATGAAAATTGATAAATCAAAACCAACTTGACTCAAAAAGAAAGATTAAAGACCCAAACATAGGCTCGACCTGAGTTGGCAAAAAAAATTAAAGGAAAGGAGCTTGATGCAGATTCAGATAGTACTAGACATCGAATAGAGCTCTATGTACATATATAAAACTATAAGAAAATCAATATATTTAGATTATTTTTCACCTATAGATATTTTAGTCCAAGATCAAAAGTACAAAGTAGATATATGACTAATGAGAAGAACATTCCAAGTCATCCCCTTGATAAACTATCACTCAGAAGAGACATGATGTGTCCTTGGTAGTTTGAAGATATGAGCATTTTATCCCCATAATGAAATATAGTGAAAGATAAAAAGTAGTAGGAGTTAAGGATTTGGAAAGTAGTTAGAGCATTCAATTCAAATAGGATCATGACTCACTACTTTTGGTAAAATCTTGTCTTCTAGTGTATCTTGTTCAACCAATAGAATGATTTGGAGGCTATCTAGCAAATCATGAATATATTTATCATAATAACCTATTCTAATTAGACCAAAATGTTGGTGAAACATCTCTTAAAGATGAAATCTTATTTATTATCATGAACAACATGCTTCCCCCTTCTCTCTTTCCTCTAACCCTTCTCCTATATGACCCCTTTCTTTCCATTTTATAAAGGATTCTCATATTTTAGACCTTTTATCTTTATAAGAAATAGGACATTCCTTGAGATACTATAAAGTATTTTTAGCTTGATTGGGTTTGACCCTGTAAAGCATTTGTAAGAACTATGTATTAATGCATAAGGACTTTCTTTACCTATCTTATTCCTTAAATCTATGTTTGGCAAGTTGTACACTTTGGCATTATGTGAAGGAGAATATTCCTCATCCATGGTCTTTCTTTTAGAAATTGTTTAGGGAGTTTTCAATACTATTTAGTGTTCTATTATGAGCCTCTTGTTTGAAATAATTATGGAAATTAGCTTGATCTTAAGGTTGTGTAAGCTAGTATTGTCCTCTATTGATCTAGTGTGGGTTCAATATTATGGGAGTTTCCCTCTTAAGTTTAGTGCATCACCTAGTTAACTTTCTTAGGAATCATTATTCTCTTTCTAACCCTTTTCCCTATGAAGCATTAGTCTAGTATTAGTTTAGGTGATCATCAAAGAGGAAGATATCCTACTCTATAGGTTTAACCCCACCATAAATTACCCATAGCCTAGGGTTGTCCCAATATTATAGCTCAATTGGAGAGAGCTTGAAGAACCCTATCCAAGGGTGTAAATTGATCCTATAATAGTTACCCAAGTGGTATGGTTAGTGAGGTTATAATAATCATGGCTAGAATAATTTTATATATGTTAATGTTACTTATATAAATTAAGTTATTTATATATGTACATGAAATGGTTATGCTATTCACTTCCTATTGAGTAACTAAGGGATGCCTAAAGAATTTTGAACCTATATATATAATAGAAAATATAATCATGAGAACATTTATTTCTTAAGCAATTAAGTGTGTAGATTTTTTTTATATATGTAATAATAATTATTGTAATAATGCCACATTATCTTTTTAAGTGATGTAGATTATATTACAATGCGCTATGTTTGGCCTTGCAAGAATTTGTTATGACACTATTTTTTCAGCAAGTTATATTTCCACATTAACTCATGGAAACAACTAAATAGATGCCCTTATAATTTTAATACTACTCTTGCTAGTTCGATTTCTAATACAAGAATATTCCATTTTGATAGCATTATTTCAAGCTTAGGCATCAAGAAAATTGTTGAATTAAATAATATATTTCAAGGGTGTAAATTCAGCCATGACAAACAATCATGAATATGCCTTATGGGTAGTGTAAGCCTAAAGCCATACTTAATTGGCAAGTATATTTATATGGGTTATTATTATCTTGGATTAAATGAAATAAACCATAATAAATTATCATCAATTAAATTATGGTAAATGCTTCATTGTTCATCATATTCTAGTTTAGTACATTGCTCTTGATATGCCAAGTTAGTCATGTGCAAGCAATGCTTTTATGGTAACTAGATATTTATTTATATAGCCAAAGATGGTCTAGTTTTATAACATTATAACTAGACTAATGGCTGAATTATCATTCAATTAATCCTAAATCCTTTTGGTTAAATAATTATTATCCTTAAGTTAAGGAGTTGTAATATTGTTTGTGTGGGGACCCTTAGTTGGTAATTCTTTAATACAATTATAAATGGATGACATAATTAATATGGTTACACTTTTATAGCTAGTATTCATCTTATACCTGATAATAATTTCCATGGTGTGTTCTTGCTTGTTTAATGGGTCTATTAAGGATGCCATAACCTTTTTATGCATAAGCACTATGCCTGGGTGGATGTATAATGTCCATATTGGAATTTAGGAATTCAAAATATCTCACGTCACATATTTTTTTTCCACTTATTGGACCATATATGGTGGGGTGGAATTCACAAAGTGATGGTGCATGGGTGCAATAAACCCTAAGTTTATGAGTCATGGCATCATGGTTTTATGGGTAGAAATATGAACCAATCTCTAATTATGAGAACATATGGTTATATGTTTATGAGTTTATAATGGGTCACCTTGGTGATGTATTAATGTAACTACTCATAGACCCTTGAGTATTTATACTATTGGATAAGATAAAGCTTGGTTTGTTGTTACCTTGGTCTCCCTCTTTTAGGCCTAGTGTACTTGTTATATTACCTCTTTATTACTAAGATTAACTATTTAATACTAGTCAGTAAGATAACCTACTATTATTTTGAATCTTGCCATGTGCCATCATCATTATTAAGGATACCCATGGACCTGAGTGAATATTCTTCCAGAGTGAGTTGCCAGATCATAACCATATATTAGGTGCTTGTATTGGGTTGAGAATCCCTAGGTGGTCTAAGAGAGAAACCAATTTCCTTCAATGGTTCAAAGGTTATTAGTATGGGACCACATACTAATACCCCTTGAATGATGTTTCACACTTTACGTAATCCTTTCTCAATGGAATTCTCTAGCAATGGTCATCATGAAAAAAGTATCTCATTGACCCAATCCATTATGGGTTGCCTACTCTTCTGGTATAGGAACATGTTGATGCATCATGCATGGTAGAGTAGTGATGTGGATTTCACATGTGGTTCCATCTTATACTATGTTAACAATCCTAAATTATTTTTGGGTTATTTCATTTTTCATCCCTATAATAGAGGACCTAAGAATATGTATTAAGTCACTAAAATGATAAAATAAAATTAAATGTATAAAATATACTAATAAATTTACATCTCACTCTAACTTAAATTTTATTTATGATACCATGTTACTTTCTCTTCCAACTTGTTAGGAAGTTAGGTAAATTAGGGAATTGTAATGTAGTTATGAAAAGCCTCATGACAATCAATCAATAGTAGTAAATATAAGATATTATTAACCAATGTCATGCCTAATATTAATATTTCCTTGGTATAATCATAGGTTTTGAACACATCTCTCTTCCAAATAATTAAAATGGGTTCCCCCTTTTTAAGTGTAATGTAAAAAATAACCTCTTAAATATAATTATTGATAATATGTGGAGAAAAATGAGAATCTATAAATACAAACATTTGGTATATTCAAGATGGATCATTATTATAAGGATGGTACTATAAGTTACCACTATATATTAGTTTTATTTTATGAATGATATTTTAAGAATCATCACCAAGATGGATAAATTCATTTAATTTTTTTATAAGGTATAGAATACAAAGTTAAATTATGTCTCCTCACATAGGAAAAAATTAACAAACCAATTACTTGGGTGGGAGAAATAATAAGAAACCTCGAAAAGGTCAACTTGGATCTTGTTGTTGAACTAGTATGTAAAATTGGTTCTAACCCATTATAAAAATTAAATAAAAATAATTTGATGAGGGTAAACTATAAATAATATTCATGACAAGGAACTTTCATTTTGATCTATAATTTGGAATACAATAAGGTTAGATAGATAAATAAAAATGAAATGTTTATTCAAGCAAGTAGAATATGGGGAAACTAAATATTTCTATGAAGATAGATGGATCACCCATAAAACCTTGATATTGGAGCCTAAGTTTGACAAAATCAAGGTCGAAAGTATAAAATAATGGGGGTACAAAGTGAATAATTATTGGATTCAAATGTTTATAAAGGTCATAACACTTTCACTTGGAAAACATTACACAATGTGAAAGGAACATGTGTTGAATACCAAAAGATAATAAATGTCCTCCTCTAAGGTTTTTGGTTTCCATGGAATTTGAAAAAATATTCACTAAATTAGAACAATAGTGAAATAAGGGTTTATTCAATAAAATAAAAATATGAATCTTAATTGGAACCTCACCCCAAAAGGTCCTTTTGGATCAATTTATGGCGCTCAAATTCATGGCTGAAATCTCAAGTTTTTATTTAGTTTCCCATGTGTGAAAATATTTTAAAATGGGAAAGCCTAAATAAAAGAGGTTTGAATAAACCTTTGATGTGTGTCATGTGTTACAAAAGTGAAGAAAAATTATAATCACTTTATTCTCCATCACAACTATTCCCTACTAATATGATATAAATTAATTAACATGTAAAAATTGAATTGGTCCATGAACTACATTCTTTCTTACCATTTCAAACCATGGCAGTGTAATAGAAGAATTAACATCATAAATAGTATAGGGGAAATGGTGTTAGAGGTACAATAACTAAGAGGGGGGGTGAATCAGTGATCCTAAATAATCTAACTTCAATTTAAATCCATTTCAAGTTATTAATCAATTACCATAAGCATTCATGAAGCATACACATCATTCATAGCGATGAGCAAAAGAGACAATGCAGGATCAATAACATAACACATGACATATGTGGGAAACCCTCTTGGGGGAAAAAACCCATTAGAACTTGTAATTGGAATAGTATATTATAATAACAAGAACCAATTTATACTAGTTAAAAATGATCAAGGAACTACAATCCCTTATTTAGTGAGACTACAATCCCACAAGGTGCTACCACACCTATCTAGTTGATCAACCACAACAACTAGAATTTTATCTAGTTCAACCTTACAAGGAGGATATGAACCCCTATATGTTGATCTATAAAATAAACACCTAATAACATATCCACCTTTGAAATTTTGTCTTCAACATATGATGAAGGACCTCTACTTATCATTATTCACCTTTGCTCACACTTAATCTATAAGATAGCTATTATGACAACAAAATATTGACCTAAAATTCATAGAAATAGTCCTCAATATTTTCTTCTATTCAACTCATCTGTAAGGAACTCACCCTTTCCTTAGCTTCACAATACTATGCTCTCAAATGCAAAGTCCACACACAAGTCTCTCTATAAGTCTAAAAATCACCATCCTTGATTTCACTATATATAGATCATTCATGATAATCACCATCTTGGTCAGCCATTAGGCATGCCTAAAACTTAAGGCATATATCTAATCAATACACATTTTATTACATATTTATAGGTTTGTCATAGCATATATGGGTCACCCTTAAGTAGTTACACCTTTTAATAAGGTTTTTCTAACTCTTATAGGTCTCATGGAGACCTATTCACCCATTTATCACTTCATCAAAATAAAAAGGAGCATAATACCACCTTAAATTGAATATTTCCACTCCATATTTCCCCTTAAATGTCCTCAAATTATCATAGTCAACTTTCCTCACTTCTAAGTAGGCTCAAACAACTCAAACACTGACCTGGTGCATAATAACATCATGAACGAATACACAATCAACTTATTAAGATTTTTTCATAGTATATATGAATGTTAAAAACTTGATAATTAAAATATATGATTCTAATGTAGTGTAAAACAGTCCTAAATAGATAATTCATAAAGAGATATGGAAACAACATCAAAACAAGCTCAAATACCATTCTCGAGTTACTTGTAGAATATAATCCAACACACAATCAACTTTGGAGATAAATAACATTGAATGTAATAATAATTAGAACTTAAAATTAATATTTATATATGAAATATAAAGTCTTATAAAAGTTTTATTTTTACACTATGATCAATTTTTTCATAGATCAAAAGATATGGCCAAAATATAGAGCACTAGTTTTCCTTTGCAAATTCAAATATTCAAATGCAAACGGTCACAATTAGACCTCAGACACTATGCTCTAATCTCGTGTCCTCACTACTTAGATAAATGATGCACCATCAATATTATTTTAAGGAGATTGACATTTACCTTTTAGTTCTCATCTTTGGATATTCTTCATGACTATTTGTCTTAATGCACTTCATTGATCTCCTATACATAGCTTGGTCTTTATCTGTAATTGATGTTAAACATCAAACACTTGTCCTCATCTTACTTATTCTAGACATATTAGAAATAAAATGATCCATTGATCCTTTTTTAATTAACTCAATATTTAATCATTTTAAGCATCAAACACTTTAACCAATTTGACTTACTGCACACCATAGATCTCTATCTATACAATCACTCGCTCACCATTGATCCTTGGAAGAAGCTCAATTTTTATCTCTACTCAGTGTTAAAAGTTTAAAACTTGGAACCATCTATATACAACCTAACATTTTGGAGTAATTCACTCCATATATATTCTATAAGCTTTAACTTGTGAAAATTTTACTAAGTATGGTAACCTTTCTTATCTTCTTGGAAGATCAACTTTGCACAGTCATATCTCTTGCTTCGCTCACTCACATGTTATCAAATTTGCACCATATGATCTCCTCACATAGGAGAATCCAACCATATATTAAACTAATATTGAAATCCTCACAAATTTGATATATAATAAAATTAAAATGCCTTATATTTATTTATCACAAAGCCAACAATGTCAAGAATGATCTAAAAGGCCAACTTTGCACATGCATATCTTTTGACATGCTTCTATGCTTGACCTAAAAGCTAGTGAAAATAAACTAGGCACAAAAATAAACAAATCCATATTATCATATTCTCTTAAAATTTCCACATGTGTGATATATTCTACCATAAAAATTCTTATTTGGCTCTTTCTTGCCTCATGAAAATTTGGTTAAGTATGGGAAAACATTGTCAAACTACTTGGGAGCCCAATTTTGCACTTGCAATATTTTGACACATTTTAGTGCATGATCTAAAATTTATCACAAATCAACTAAGGACTAGTTTTATTAAAACCATATGGCCAAATACCCTTAACTCATCCACATGTGGTAATGATGATGTCATCAAGCTCCCTATTCAGATTTTTTACCACTAGACCCAAAATGTCTAGATGACAAAAATGATCAACTAGATGAAATATACTCATGCAGATAAGAACTCAAAGCATATAAAACATCTTAGGGACTACTTTCACATCATAAAATCACTATATTCAACCTTGATCATCTCAAACCATATCAAAATATAAGATCTACCAAGCCAACTTCAAGCATACTAGGACAAACACATTGCACACTTTGCCATTATCACATAGACTATCAATGAACTTCATCCACTCACTAGGATACCTCTATGACATCATCATGAATCATTTAGAACTCCCTAATAAATGGGACCATGCATATTATCTTGTAAAATATGGATCTAAAGATATCCTACATTCTAAGTTACA
Source organism: Torreya grandis (assembly GCA_037957365.1). Taxonomy (NCBI): domain Eukaryota; kingdom Viridiplantae; phylum Streptophyta; class Pinopsida; order Cupressales; family Taxaceae; genus Torreya; species Torreya grandis. Next base: position 19,782 of record JARHVA010002930.1, read on the forward strand.
CTTCATTATCAAGGTAGTAAGACAAAACCATATCAATATCTCAATATACTATAACTTCTAAACATCACTTTAGAACAAAATAATGTGACTAAGAATAACACACATATAATCAAGAGTCATAAATAGATGTAATATTTGGTCAAAAACTTGATGAGTGAAGAGAAAAAAGACATCAAAATAATTGGATATATGGTAATTAATAAAATATATATACCACTTGGGAAAGTAATAACCATACCATTTTTTTATAATTTTCTTTAGATTACTATCATTAATTTCAAGGTAAAAGTTGAAAGTACAATTTTTGGAAGTAATGATCAAGTAATCCAATTTATCACTTTTGTTAAGGATAAATTAGTAAATTAGAAGCATTAAATTTTTCCATTAGTTATTATATGGTTTTGCATAAGAAATTGTTGTAAAAACTATTATTCATTTTCAATTTTATAATTATCAATTTTGAATCCATAGATCTATATTTTTTTGCATGTATGACTGCATATGAGAAGATAAAAGAGAATTTTCCTTATGAACTTAGAATTTCACAATTGTGTCCCCTTCTCCTAGGTATATTACAATTTATACTCTAACAAGGCATGGATTTGTTAAATATAAATAGACTACATTTATTTTGAAAGATCAGTCATGACCAACTGTAATGGAAACTATAGTAACATGTTAATGTAATCCAATCACTATGGTAATTCAAATACCTCCCACAAAAATTCCATGTCAACATCATCTACTTCTTGTACTTATATCCAGATATTATCAGCATAATTTTAATCTAGTTTTAGTTTAGTCTCAACTACTAGTTGTACTTAGACTTAGTAAAGTGACCTTGAAAGCCTGATTTTAATAGGATTATTTATATACATTCATATATAAACTGTAAATGTAAAATAAGATTTCTTATTTATAAAAAGTTGTACATCATGAAAAGTTTGTATTCTAAATTAATATTCAACCTTATTTTAGACCTTGGAAAATTAGACAAAATTTGAAGATGAGGTGACCCCATCCAAATTTATACATACATACCTTTTACACATTTTAAAGAGAATACATTTTAGTAATTAATCCAAGTGAAGAAATTTATTCAACCATTTTATGAGTTTGTTGTCTCTTCTATTTTTTTTATGTTTCCATTTTAAAAATTCCATTAACTTTGGAAACATTAGTATTGTGTGTATGTGTTCTAATTATAGTGATTAGATTGAACATTTTGTTAGTATTAATCAATTATTCGTTTATAGATCATAATTACAAATTTTTAGTAATATTGGATAAGCAAAACAATTTGATACTAAAAACATGTTTAATTAAAATCAATGAGTTATTATGAAATTATTTCCTTAGGATATTTACTATATTTTATTGTATTATGTGCTTAAATTTAACCCTTAAAAATCATTGGTTCATGCAAACACTCAATTTAAGGTATTTAGTTAGCTTGGATAGGTTTAATCTTGAACTAGATCATATAGCCCATTATTTTATACCCTACATTTCCATCCTTTTGTATTTTTATTTATTATAATCACTTTAGTTTAGATCAATCGATCCATGTCAAGAATATTTTAGATTGAGTGCTACACATCCATCATATTTAAACCATCTAATTTAAATAACCATTTTTCTCAATGTTATTCCACCACATGCATATTTATAAAACTAAAACACACAACTTGTACATTGGAGTAAAATTTTAATTGATCTTAACATTTTTATTCAATTATGAAATTTGTAAAACTATTCATTAAATTAGAACAATAGTGGTATAGGGGTTTATTGAATAAAATAAAAACATGAATCCTAGTTGGAACCCCACCCCAAGATGTCCTTTTAGAGCAAATTATGGATCTCAAATTCATGGCTGAAATCTCAAAATTTTATTTAGTTTCCCATGTGTGAAAATAATTTAATATGGTAAAACCTAAATAAGAGAGGTTTGAATAGACCTTTGACATGTGTCATGTGCTAAAAAAGTGAATAAAATTTAGAATCACCTTAATCTCCATCACAACTATTACCTGATGATATGGAATAAATTAATTATAATGTTCAACTTGAGTTAGTCCATGAACTACACTCTTTCTTACCACTTCAAACCATGGCAGTGTGACATAAGACTTAACATCATAAAGAGTATATGGGAAATGGGACCATGCCTATTAGCTTGTAAAATATGGAACTAAAAAGAGCCTGCATTCCAATTTACACTTCATTAACCATATCAATATCTCAATTGATGATAACTTCCAAACATCACTTTAGCACAAAATAATGTGACTAATAATAGGGCACATATAATCAAGTGTCATAAATAGATGCAATAATTGGTCAAAAATTTGATGAGAGAAGATAAAAATGGCCATAAAAATACTTGGATATATGGGAATTAATTACATATATACAACACTTGGGCAAGTGGTAACCATACCATTTTTTATAATTTCCTTTAGATTAGTACCACTAGTTTCAAGGTAAAAGTTGAAAGTACAATTTTTAGAAGTAGTGATCAAGTAATCTAATTGATCACTTTTGTTAAGGAAAATTATCAAAAGTATAATAATTAAATTTTTTCATTATTTATTATATAGTTTTGCATAGGAAATTTATGTAAAAACTATTATTCAGTTTCAAATTTATAGTTATCAATTTTAAATCCATAGATCTAGATTTCGTTCCATGTATGAATGAATATGAGAAGATAAAATACAATTACCCTTATGAACTTATAATTTGACAATTTTTCCCCTTATTCCTATATATATTACAAGGCATGATTTTTTTACACTTACACTTCATCTCATTTGCAAGCTCAGTCAAGACAAATTGTAGTAGAAACTACAATAACATCTTAAAGTAATCCAATCACTATGGTAATGTAAAGACCACCCATAAAAAACTCCACATCAACATCATCTACTTGTACTTCCAAAGAAATATTCTCAACTAAATTTTAATATAGTTTGAGTGTACTCTCAACTACTAGTTGCACTTAAAATTAGTAAAGTGACCTTAGAAGCCTAATTTTGATAGGATTATTTATATACATGTATATACAAACTATAAATATAAAATAAGATTATTTTATTTATAAAAAAATGTACATCATGCAAAGTTTGTATTTTAAATTAAGAGTCAAACTTATTTTATACATTGTAAAATTAGACAAAAATTGAATATGAGGTGACCCCATCCAAATTAATACATATATGCCTTTTACACATTGTAAATAGAATAGAATTTAGTAATTAATGAAAAAGAAGAAATTTATTTAACCATTCTATGAGTTTTTATGATTTTGTTGTCTCTTCCATTTTTTTGTGTTTCCATTTAAGAAATTCCATTAAATTTTAAAATGTATAGTATTTTATGTATGGTTTGCAGTGATTAGATTGAACATTTTGTTAGTATTAATCAATTTTTAGTTATAGATCATAATTACAACTTGTTAGTGACATTAGATATCCATAAAAAATTGATACTAAAAACATGTTTCATTATAGTAAGTGAGTTATTATGTAATTATTTCCTTAGAATATTTACTACATTTTATTGTATTATGTGCTTAAATCTAATTGATAAAAATCATTGCTTCATGGTAAATACTCAATTTAAGGTATTTAGTCAGCTTCGAAGGGCTTAATCTTAAATTAGATCATAGATCCTCTTCTTTCATACCCTACCTTTCCATATTTTTTTATTTTTATTGTTTAGATTCAGCTTAGTTTATATCAATCCATCCACCTCAAGTATATTTTAGATTGAGTGTTACACATCCATCATATCTAAACCATTTGACTTAAATAACCATTCCACTCACTGCTATTCCATGGCATGCTTATTTATAAAACTAATACACCTAACTTGTGCCTTGGAATGAAATTTTAATTGATCCTAAAATATTAGGGGCATTCATATAATAATATGGTGTGCATAAAACCCACATAACCAGGCTTTATATGGTGATATAAGGAGGGTCACAACATCTGAATCATTAAAATTCACTTAAGTTATGTATACTATATACACTAGTAAGTTTACAAGGTAAAAATATGATTCTAATTTTATATTATTATCATATTTATATGTTCATTTAAGAATAAATAATATATAGGTATATATAGGAGAGTTTAAACTCAACCAAATTAATCAACCTAAGGGGATTAATCCAAGCACTTTACTATGGCATGGTTAGTTGGTTCCACCATAGCTATAACTAGTTTCATCCATGAATTACATTGAAATCCTAAAAATTACCTTCATTGTCTCCTTTTAGGTGGATAACTATAGAGGAACATATGAAAACATTTAAGACTTATTTGGGATTGTTGAATGTGATTAATGAATTTCTTGCATGCATATTATTCCTTTTCACCTTATTATATGTTAATTATGAATGGCTCCATGATATTCTAGATAACTAAATAACCTCATGGGATCAATGTCATAATACATTTATTACACATTTTTGGTAGGTTACCAACCCTAGTTTAGTACATCAAAAAAATTCTACTATGAAAAGGTAACCCAATGAACCAATTAGATCTTTCATTGAAATATTCTAAAATATAAATAACTATATAAACATTCTATAAATTCTTATTTCTATACTAGTTTTTAAAAATTTCAATAATTCCTTAGATTAAATGGTTATAGTTTTATTGTCCTAGTCTTGGACCCTATTCCAAACACTAAGAAGAATGTCATGGCTAACAATAAAAATCAGGTTTTCACTCAATTATCTTTAGGACACAATGTGCCAAAAAAGAATCTAAAATTTAGAAATAATTATGTACCCATTCATAATATGTATAATTATAACCAATCCTTAGTTCCTATTAAAACCTATAACACACAAAGCATAGCTTCTAATTCCATAAAATTGGAGTTGGATGTTATTCAACATATCATGTAGAAACTTAGCAATAAATTTCTTAGTGTGCAGAAGTGATTAGGAAACATATTAGGGGAACAAATAATAGTAATTTCACATTCTATAGGTATAATGAAAAATTTAATAAAATTATTAAAAAACTAGAGACATCACCCAATAACTTCCTTGAGATAAAAATCTATGACATAGCGTTGCCTAATTGTTTTAGGGTTCATAAGACTTCACAACATGGAAAATCAGACTTATACAATTATTTAATAGCTATGAGATGTTCTAAAAGGATATGGATGGGTATGATATTTTTACTAATATAAGTGAAAATTTCCTTTCTATTTTCTATTTCTATGTACTTTCCTCATAATAGTGGAATTATTGGATAGTGGGAAAATCATGCTACAAAATGGTAGAATCATGTGTAGTGGGATAATTTCCCTGCAAAATGGTAGAATCATCCTATGTAGTGGAATAATTTCCCTACAGAATGGGAGAATCATAGACAAATACTTGAACAAATTACATACAAGACATATAGACTTGTCAAATATAAAACCTAATACTACTAATCTATATTGATGTAGGTTTTTACTTATTCAAGACTTAAGTATTCAAACCAATATTCATAAAAACTTAATTTTGGTTACCTAAAATTAATAAACACTTAATTTATTTTATTTAAAATGAAAAAAGACTAATATTTGGTGTTTAAAACAAGCTTGTTTGTATTTTCTCGAGTATTTTTTTAGAATGTATCATATGTTGAGTATGTATGCTCTCCCCTTGCTAAATTTTGGGTTATGGGGTGATAAAAATAACTTTATTTATCTTAATCATCCTAAAGTGGATAATAGGTATCCTATAATCTTTCCCTTCATGGGACCATGAGGATAAAAAAATCCTACATTTATTTTTTAGCTACAGATGTTGGACTATGACTACTAAATATGAGTCTTTAGGGTACTATGACTAGGATTTCATCTATAGAATATGTACCAACCATATTTTTTGGTGGGGAATACAAATTGAGGGAGGAGATATCATTATTGACAAAAATTTTACATCTTTTAACTTCACTATGAAGTGAGGGGATTTTTTTGGGCATGGAACAAGGTCATCAAAACTACAAAGTATAATTGGCTAGGCACATGTTCAAACTATACGATTTTGTATTTTGTATAGTCTCTCAAATGTATTTAACCTTTTAATCCTAATAAATGGTATACTAATGTGAAGAGCATTTCCTTTTGAGTATATCAAAAAGATGGAATATAAAGAGACAATGTTTTAGAATGATCTATATAAAATGTCCAAATGTAATAAAATATGGTTCTAATGTGTGATAAATATTAATAAAGTAGTCTTGATATGTTTCTTTGAATTATTTTTTATCATTATACTATACACAATGATTGATTTTTTTAATCTTAACATATGTTATTCATTTAGTAAATGCTAGCTTTATTAGTATTTATTATTTATATGATTTTTTAATTTTATAAGTACATATATTTTTTCAAGTAACAATATATATTTATGAAGTCTATGCCATGTTTATATTTATTTAGATGTATATGTGCAAGTTATCCTTGTAATTAACATGTTTTGGAGTCCTCTAGGAACCTCTTCTAACTATCATATAGTGAGCATGGAAGCATTTGGATTAAATATGTTGAGATGGTTTCTAGGATAAAGGGATAAAGAGAGATGGTTAGATGAGAGAATATAAAATTTATAGAAGAGGAATCAAGTAGAGTCAGAAAATCTATGAAGGTGATTATCCAAGAGCATATATATGGGTAAATATATGAAATATTTTGGTGTGAGCTTCCTGTATTATTAGTTTCATGAATATATAAAGTGGAATATTATTTCTTCAACTTAATAAGGATAAATATTATAGTTTGTAAAAAAGAGAAGTTATAAAGACTACATAACTTGGATACAAACTGAACTTGAGTAGTAAACTATTAGAATAGGACTACGATTGATAGTTATATTTTTTAATTCATAGTGAAAGTATACATAAACTTTGAAGCTACACATAATTTATTTGTCCAAGGAATAAGGGGAAATTTTTGTAGTGACAACCTGTGTTGATAAAAATGTTGGTTGTGAAAAAGGCCATGATGCATACTTAAGCCAACATGGAATATCACTTTTGGTGCCATGGGGGTGAATATGAGATGAAGTGAGTGATGTGAAGCTAGGTAAAATAAATGTGATCATGATCCTATAAAATTTAAGACAAAAATATTCAAATTGAGAAGTATTTTTTGGGACTAAAAAGAGAACTATAATAGAAAATGTGGTGGAATAAAGCAACATATCCAAAATTAGCTATGAATAGGAGTAGAGATAGGGTAGATGATACTGGAGATATGTAAAAGGATGATGTGCAATAGGTTGGAATCAAAGGATGCATATAGTATATATATGGTCTTGATGAAGAGTAGGAATAAAATAGAAATGGCGAAGATATGGAAATAGTGCATAAGGAAGAGGATAAGCTAGAAGCATAAAAATTAGATGCTAGAGGTAGATTATAATTAATGGAAGCATTTTTATCAAGGCTTGGGAAAGTTCTTGGGAATAATTTATATTTGAATATAAAAATTTCATAGGTTCAAGTTCAATGTTATAAAAAATGCAAACTAGAAGTCGCTCATTTCAAGAGTATGCATCCCCTAGCCTAATTTATTATTAAAAATAATAATTGTAGGAGAAGAAGTGGATATAGATTGGTTTGATTCCTTTATAGATAATTTTTTAAATTAAAGTGAAAATAAAAAATAAATTAGATAGGAATAAAATAAAAGAATCATAATTACTTTTTAAGATGCATTAAATGACTATTGTGTAGAAGGCTAGAGCCATAGTCAATCGTTCATAGTCACATAAAGTCATAGTCATTAGTGTGTAGTTACCTTTAGTCATAGTTATTAGTGTTCAAACATCCATGGTAAAAATTACAAGTGTACCAACTATGTCACTCAATGTAAGAATGTATATTAACTTGATGCAATATTATGGGTCTAGGGATCCTAAGTAGTATTTAGTAACGTATGACATGAAATCGAATGTAAAAGGGGTAGATTATAATGATGCTAAGAGGTGTGAAATCATAATGGATTTATTAGGATGATATTTAAAATACATATATAACATAAATGTAAATACCCTTGACTTTTTGTAAGTTAGAGATATGTTAGTAATAGAATTTAAGGTAAAGCAATGTACCAGCTAAACCATTCAATATTTAAAGAAGATTCGATAAAATTATGCTGATTCATTTGTTAAATATGATCAAACATTTTTTGATATTATGAACAACATTTAATTCATTCTAGAAGATAAGTATAATTTACATGGTTCATAAAATGGATACAACCAAGAATTAGATTTACCATTTTGTAGACCCAGTACATAAGCAAAGGTGATGCTCAATGTACTTCTTTATGAGTAGAGAAAATAGAGGATTAAGGGGATGTTCCTTTATCTAGTTTTAAGGTTGAGGCTAAAATATCTTCATTCATGAGAAGAATGAATGAGATGCATTAAAATGATAAGCCTAACCTAAGTGTATGGTGCATAGAATTTGGATTGCAAAGACATAATAAAAATGATTATCTTAAGATTACCAATGAGGTTTGTGAGATATGTAGGATAGTAGGGAATGAAAATTCTAAGTGCCATATTTTATAGCACTACATACAAAATTCATAAGTTTTATTTTTTAGTTTTATAAATTCTAGTAACCATGATGAAAATAATTATCAATCATTACAAGAGTTGAATGAATATATTTAGTGGAAACTTTTAAATACCAACTATGAATTAATTGATTACATGAATAGAAGTGGATATGAGAAGTGCAACTCAAGGTAGCCTTAGATGGATTCCCTCATCACCCCAATATCAACCATAGTCTCTATCAGGTTGTAATAATACATCATCTTCGTCATATCAATATTATGGTTAGTATCAATAGCCTTGTATCTATATGAACCTTCAATAATAACTATCTAATTGGGTTTTGAATTCCCCAAAATACCCATATTGGGGGTATGATGCATAGTCAAGCCAAAAAAGAGGGTATGGTGGACAAAAGACATAAGGTTGGGGATACAAAAAAATATAGGTGGATATAGGGGAGGTTGTGGGCAGGATATCATGGGTGATATCAAGGAGGTCATAATTATGAAAATTTCCAAACCCAACCACCTATGAAATGTTATCTATGGGGAGCATGCAACCACTATGAAAGGAATTTCCCTAATAATACATAGATAAAAATATATTATGTACAATATATATTTGAAGGTATACACAAAATATAATATAATATTGTCCAGTGCTTAAACAATAAAGGAAGGAGAAGTGATTGTGTAATGTAAACATGATTAATGCATAGCCAAAGGAGAATGCCTTTATACAAGTAGTCAACAAGCAATAGAGAGTAGAACAAGGATTAACACTATTATAAATACCAACATATCAAGGGATTATAAAAGTACAATGGGACAAATATCCTCATCCTAATACTAAAAATAATTTAATGTGCCAAGCTGCATAGGTTATATAATAAATCCAACAACAACCAGATTTTCAAGGTAGTAATCTAGTCATTGATGTTAAAATGTATGGGAAAATAATAAAAATCATGAGAAAGGAGGGTGTTATGACTACCTTGATAGATCAGATGAAGCTACTTAATACCCTATGTAATGAATATATTTCATTAAACATCACTAATCTCTACATAATATTTTGGAGTGCACATAGCAAGGTCAACAACATACTGACAAAGTACTATGGTATGTTAAGACTAAGAAATCATGGGATTTTAATTCTCATATGGATATTGGGTTTGAAATATATGATGTTATAAACATAGTGTTTGACATTGGTATCATGGTTAATATGTTTTTACAATAAACTTAGGAATCCATTAATCAATCAACTTTAACCTAAAGTCTAGTTACTCTCAAATTGATAGATTATGGTAGTGTAGAACCCATTGGTAGGATATGGGATGTTTAGATTAAACTAGATGAACTTAGTTTACATAGATATTTTGAGGTTATTGTTATGAAGATAAGATATACCCTTATCCTACCTTAATTGGTGAGAAATGGGCATATGATCTACAAATGGCCATTAACACTATGTACAATCAGCTAGAGGCACATCAAGGGGAAAAAATAGTACTTATACCCATTAATAAAGCTAAGAAAAATATGTATATCATCCCAAAATATTCAAAGTCTCCTTATGCTTATGGGGATGATAGTTAGTTTAAGGCCAACACGGATGAAAGGAAACCTACATTATGATCTATAGAGTATCAAGTTGGACAATCACACATTACATAGTAGAAATAGAAACTAGTTTACAAGCTTATTATAGAAAAAGTCTCTATCCAAATAGGTTTAGATAGAATAATGTGTTTCTTTTTTAGTGCACTCTACCATTAAATCTAAAGTATATTTCTTGTATAATATAGGTACAATGATGATGGATTGCATATATCCTACTTGATAAGGTATTCTACATTTATAACAGACATCATCCATAAGTGGTGACTTATATATGCATATGTTAAATTAAGTAAGGAGAGATCATAGATATAACATCTATGCATGATGTTCACTACTAACCATCAGATACCTAAATATTTTACAATAAAGGATCTTAATACTTTCATATTTCAGCTCAAATAACTTATACTACATATGGATCACTGAGTTAGTGAACTCAATTATGAACTTAAAGGGACTCTTGTAACTTGGTGGGGATTGCATATAAATCCATAAATTCACTGGGGGGAAGCACATGAATTTTTGTTTGTGAGATTCTAGTTACTAGATACTATAAATTTAGAATGGTCTTTCTTTCAATAAGGTCAATGTCTTAAGTTATACATTCATTAGCTTTTATATGTATTGACTACATGGGGAATAAATTATAGATATTGGGTACACATTTACATCATATTTTAGGACCTCTACTAATGACCTGGTATATACACAAGAGTGTAGAAGAGACCAAGAATTAGGTGTAAATGTAACAATATTTTAATCAAATTTTTTTATGATGATAATCTAGTGGTGTATAATGCCTTAAATAATATAAAAATATTTCTATATTATGGATGAGCTAAATATTTAACCACTACAGATTAATCATCATCCCATTAGGAATATGCATAGGATTTGAATGTGGTACTTCATAATTATAAGGCTAGTCAACAAGAATAAGATCTTATTAAGCCATGTAATAGAATAATTTAGGAAGTAAAAGAGTCTAGTGATAGTGATGTATATCTTGACCTAGAATTATTATTTGAACCATAATGGGAATTTGAACCAAAACTAGTTGAAAACACAAAACAAGTTGAATAAGAGATATTGTGAAACATAGACATCCTACAGTGGGAAGGCAAGCACATTACACAATATTATCTTCATAGTGGATCAATAAAAATATATGAATATCCCATAATAAATATTGAAGAGAATATTGGAATAAATTTGGCTCTTATGATTATGACTATGGGTGATTATTGGGGGCAAGAACAAATTTTTGAGGCCTTGTAGTTGTTAAAGGATTATCAAGATGTGATCCCAACCAAATTCTCATAAGTAAAAGGTGTAAATCCATATTTTGGAGAGATGCATATAGAATTTAAAGAGTGAGTGTAACCTATTAAAAAGTGTCCCTATACACTCAACCCTAATATGAAGATCAAAATAAAGGCTGAACTTGATCACATGCAACAAGTCAGAATCATTTATCTAGTTGAAAAAGTACAATAGATGAGCCCAATCATTATGCAACCAAATAAAATATAGGGGATTTAGGTGTGTGGGGACTACTACATAATCAATGATGCTTGCATCAATGAAACATTCTCAACAACATTCATTGACGAAGTCTTGAGTCTATCATAGGACATGGAGTGTATTAATTCACATATCGATTTGGTCACATTGGATACCATCATATTCCCATCACAAAGGAAGACCAAGATAAAAATACCTTCATAATTGAATGGGGATGATTTACATACAAGGTAATTCCTTTTGGATTAAATAACGTGCCCATGGTATTTCTAGGGTTGTAATAAATGCATTCAAAGACTTCATCAATGAATTTATGGAAGTCTATTTGGATGCTTAGGATATTTTATTTCTATTTAAATAACATTTGTCAAAACTATGATTAATGATAGAATAGTGCCATGCTTTACATACTGCTTTGAGTCTAAACAAGTGTCTATTATGTACACCTTTTTATTGTGACAATTAATGGTTAAGTGGTGTAATTTATGTACTTTTAATATATTAAATTAAATTGGTTAAATGATAATGTGTTTTGTTATTTATCATGAGTTTATCCTTGTGTAAATAAATAATAAAACATATTAAATGACTTTTGAAGAGGTTAGATCCATTAATGTGGTGGTTGGAAAAAGTCATTTATAATGGTCATATTACCTTGCCTATATATTAAAGAGTTTATATTGTAATATGTAATGAAAAACTAAAGAAGAGAAAGGAAGAAAGACTGTATTGGGTAGTTGTTAGTTTCTCATAATATGAATAATTTTTGTGGGTTTTTACCTCTTGAAGGTTTCCCACATATATATATGTTATGGTGTGTTTAAATTTGCTCTCATTTTTTCATGGTGAATGTCTTTCCTATTTGTCTCACATCTAGATCTAGTGTTCATATTCAATTATATTAATTTTTCTATCATGGTATCAGAGCTAGTTGATGTGTGATCAAGTGGCAAGATCATAGATCAGAGTTTTTGTCTTGTGTTCAAGCTTAGAGTCATCCATTTTTCAAGTCATGGTATGTTCATAAATTTTTTAAAGCTTTCCCTTCTATATGAAGTAAGTTATTCTAATTTTTCCTCTCTTAGAAGCCTAGAGTTCTTAGATCTATGCAATTTTTAAAATATTTTAAGCATATTTTCATGTCATAGATCTAACTAAGAATCTTAAAATAGACTAAAAGTGCTTCTGTAAGCATTAATTTTTTAAAAATTGTCTTGTTTTTATACTAATAATCTGTATGAAGGTGGTTGGAGCTCTCTAGTTACAAATCTAACATTTTCAGGTAGTTACAAGTTTAAGGAGAGCCAACAAGTGAGCGAATCAAGGCTTAGGTATTTTTGTATGGCCTTGTATGATTTTAAAAAAAAAGATTTTATATAGTAAATCTCCATTCTAGTCACTCCATTATCTTAGTTTGGCCATTTCTATGCTTTTTTGACCTTTACTTTACCTGATTTAGACCCTTGTAGGTGATTTCAAATTTTATCTCCTCCCAAATGCCATTTTTTAACATGTGTGAGCTAAAAGTAAGTGAAAAAACAAATTTTGGATAGTAAATATCAATTTTTATTATTTTATTTGCTTAGCTTGGCCATTTCTAATCAATTTTAATCTTTACCTTATTTGGTCTCCTACAACTCTTTTTAATTTTTTTTCTTTCTCTTTCCAAGCACCAAGCTTCTGCTTGTATGGTCATGGAAAAAAAAAATGTAAAATCATGAATTATCAATCATTTTTAGAGATGTAAATGTTGATTTCTTTTTTTTTGAATTTTTCAACCCTCTTGGGGCCTTTTTAAGACCCTAAAGAGCAACAAAAATAAGTTTTTTCATTTTTTATCTCTCCCTTTGGTTCCATAGCTACAATAAAAAATTTAAAAATCAATTTTTGGACTGTTAGACTCATATATTAGTCTTTCATTAGCTTTGGAAGGATAATTTCAGGTGGTTTCAATCTTTATTTTGGCAAAAATTGTTACTTGGAGCTCCTACTAAGCATCCTTCTTCTCCTTCAATACCATTAATCTATTCTCAACATGATACAACAATTTCAACAGGTATGTAAATATTTTTATAAAATTATTTAAAAAATAAAACTTTTATTTAATTCTTTTATTCTACCCAAGTAGTAGACCCCACATATGCAATTCAAAATCCTTTTTCTAAAATTTTAAATAATTCTTACATTTTATTATTTTAGTGAAAGTATTTTGTTATGATTTTTTAAAATAAAAAATAGACAAAAAAATGGTTAAACATAAGTTAGTGCATTTATTGTGTTAACATTCTTAGTGGATGAATTGTAACTAGCTAATTTTCCATGCAAGCACATGGTGGGCCCATGTGTGTTGACTTGTATTTTCCAAAAAGATTCAAAATAATATTTATTTATTTTATTTATATAATCATGAGATTGTTATTTTACATACATTTAATATTTTTATTCAAAAAAATCAAAATTAATTAAATCATGTAGTTTGCATGTGAAGTCTTATATTGGATGAAGGGAAGTTTACTAGTATTTTTTAGAAAATATTTATAGATCCAAGATCTTTAAATAAAATATCAATTCCAATATATTTTTTTAATCAAAATTAATTTATTTATTTTAAAATAATTAGTTAAAAATTCTAGTTATTATTCATGCAAAATCTCACGTGTGAATCTTGTAACACTTTTAACACCCTTGACTTGTCATATTTTCTATCAAAGATGGTTGTGTGACCAATCAATATTTAGGTTTTCTCACCTTCTGAACACATTGAAATGGTATTTTATTTTATTTTAAACTTCCTACTATTTATTTTAAAATTATTTATTTAAATATTGTAATTTATGACACTTCTGACACTTACAACTTGCACCCTTATTGTAATTATTTGTGTTTTTGAATTGTTTTGCAATAAACTAAAGTGGCTAGTATTTTTCACTCACTATAATATATTTTTTATTTCAAAATTAAGTATAAAACATGTTAAAATATTTGTTTTATAAACCTTTTTTTTTGGGTTGAGTATAAAATGCAAACTTGTAGTGTCGACTTTAAAAGGAAGAAAAAATATTCATGGCTCAAATTATAATATAAATTATTTATAATAATATATATATATATATATATATATATAATAAATTCACTAAAAAATTGATACTAATTTAACCAAACATTATATATATATATATATATATATATATATATATATATATATATATATATATATATATAATGTTTGGTTAAATTAGTATCAATTTTTTAGTGAATTTATTTTATATGCATGACATAACATGTTTATTAAATTTAACATGCTTTATTACAAGCTTACATATATTCTTATTTAAGGTTGTGTTAAATCTTGATCAAAAAATTGTGTGCAATAAAGCTAACCCCTATTTACAAATATCTTATTTATATTTTTTAATATAACCATTACTATGATAGATATTTCATAAAATGTGGTTGTTGCTTCTAGATTCATGCAGGATCCATACTTGGATCATTGAAAATTAGCAAAGCAAATAATTCAGTATATAAAAAGAACTATAATTTCTGATTTATATTATTTTTCCTTTGATTATGATAATTTGTTTGGCTATTGTGATGCTAACCATACTATTATGAGTTTACTTTTATATATGTTGTTATGTTTGGTGTAGATGCTATCACTTGAAGAATTTCATGTGGATGTTTCTAAAGAAGCCTTGTGGCTATGAAAAATAATAGAAGAACATCATGTGGAAGTTCCTCATTATACAAAACTTTTTGGTGATAGTCAAAAATGTATAACTTTGGTGAAAAATCCAATGCAAAACCAACAAACTAAATCTTATGGAAGTTCATTCAATGTTGGGCATATCAAAGTTGCCATTGAGGGGGAGTGTGCATGACAATGTCACTTCTTAACAGCTGTGTGGGTTGTCTCTTTTCTTATATCTCTCTATACTTCTCATTGTAAAGAATTTTAATATATCACTTTATGTGATTTTGGTAAAATTAATATGGGAGTCTATATTATATCTAACACATAATAAAATGGAGGAGTTTATGTTATAAAATACTTTAATATGTTTGGTTGGTTATTCGTGAAAAATTGGGGGATGTATTCTCCCTATGAGATGTAGTCTCACAATCATGCTAGCCTAAACTCACTTTAAGTGGTTTAAGATAATATAGTTTAATTCATTTAAATGTGCTTATAGGGACATAGTGGAAAAAATTTAGGTATCTATGGTTGTATAATGTAATTACTTTAAAGGTGACTATCTTATTGTGGTTACATAGTGCAATACCTTTGGGTATCTATAGTTGTATAGTGTAATTAATTTAAAGTTGGCAATGTTATTATGGTTACATAGTGTAACTCCTTTGGTTGTCTATAGTTAAATATAGTAATACCTTTGGGTGACTTTGTTTACATAGTATAATTGTTTTAAAGGTGACTATGGCATGATGAAGGATGTTTCCTTCAATTATTACCTCTTAAAACTCATCATGTGGATGGTTCATGGAGTGTAAATTCGTTATGTTGTTACCTCCTAAAAATCACCATGTATGCCCACTTAAAATTAAGGGGGAGTATTGAAACAATTAATGGTTAAGTGGTGTTAATTATGCACCCTTAATACATTAAATTATATTGGTTAAATAATAATATATTTTATCATTTATCATGAGTTTATCTTCATGTAAATAAATAATAAAATATATTAAATGAACTTTGGAGGGGTTGGACCCATTCATGTGGTGGTTGGAAAAGTCATTTATATTGATAATATTACCTTACCTATATAATAAAGAGTTTATATTATAATGTTTAATGAAAAAAGAAGAGAGAGAGGAAGAAAGACTCTATTGGGTACTTAGTTTCTCATAATATGAATAATATTTGTGGGTTTCTTACCTCTTGGAGGTGTTACCACATGTATCTATGTTATGGTGTGTTCAAATTTGCTCTCATTTTTTTATGTTGAATGTATTTGCTATTAGTCTCACATCTAGATCTGGTGTTCATATGCAATCATATTACTTATTTTGTCACTTTTAGTGTTTTATTAAGTCATGTAGTATGTATTGATGGTATTTTATTTTATCCATCTAATATTTTTATAATAATAGGAATTCCACATCTAACCATCTCTATATAAGTGCACACTTTTCTCGTTCATAAGGATATTATAAAATATTTATCAAAAGATATGTAGTTATATCAGCACCAATGGAGAAACTATTGTGCAAAGGTACAAGATTTGAATGGATAGTATAATGCCAAGTGGAATTCACTAATATAAAAAAAGGATGGTAACAACACCAATTCTAGTTTTTCCTGACTAGAATAAGCCATTCCATGTACACGTGGATGCTTTTGTTATTGTAATAGGATCTATTTTAGCACAACCAAGTAAAGGTGGGTTAGACCATCCCATACATTTTACTATTAGGAAACTATCAATATTATAAAATAACTATACAACTAATAAGAGAAAGGAATTATCTATGTTATTTATGTTATAAATTTTTTTACATTAATTTTTGCATACACCATTTGAGTTCTTTACGAATCAACAAGCATTGTCCTACCTTGTTAACAAGCCAATGTTAAGAGGATGTATATCTAGGTGGCTTATTCCATTTTTAGAATTTTAATTCCATATCAATGTTAATATAGGCTGATAAAATGTTGGGGGAGATCATCTGAGTAGGCTACACAATGGGGAGGAACCAAAATAACTAGAATATGAATCCTTTGATATGCACTTATTTAGAGTTGTAATTCTAAATAATATGGAGGATATTGATAACTTATTAAACCAAGGAACTTTCCATATGAACTATTTGGAAAGGGATAAAATTAAAATGTTCACCTAGGCTATACCATAAAGTCTTATCAATGAATTTTTGTATAAGATGGGTAGAGATGATTTGTTATGCAGAGTAGAAATAGAGCATGCATGACCACAAGAACTTTAGAAAGCTCATCAATGAATCATAGGAGGTAAATTTTCATGTGAATACACTATAAGTAAAATATTAAAATGATGTATTTGTGGCCTACATTATTTTATAATGCACATAGAGTAGCTAATCGTTATGGTGTATGTGAATGAATGGGTAAGCCAAATCAATATGATGAGATGATGTTGGTCCTAATGCTCGTAAAGAAACCATTTGAAAAATGAGTAATTGAGTTCATTGTGACTATAAATCCTCATATAAATTGAATTCATGTGGGGTAAATTATTACTACAATTTATTACTTCACTAAATGGGTGGAAGTAATTACGACCCTAAGTTGTAGTGCAAAAGACGCTATCAAGTTCTTATATGAAAATATTATCATAAAGTTCAGATATTGTATTAAAATTTTAAATGATAATGTACCATATTTCATAAATAATACTATAAATAATCTCATTAAATAATTTATGATATTTCACCAAAAAACTATAATGTATCATGCTCAAGTAAATAGGTAAGTTGAAGCATCAAACAAGTTATTGGGGAAAATGCTAACAAAGATTTTTAATGTGTAAAAATTTGACTAGTAGGATCACATTCTTGTGATTCTTTATGAATACATAACAAGTTAAAATTTCACAATTTGTTTCACTCCCTTTTATCTTGGTTATGGTCTTGAATAAGTAATGCCTATGGAGTGCATAGTTCTAAACTTTTGAATTGAAATGATTATAAGGGTGGGTGATCATGAATCTCTAAAATAATGGTTTTTAGACTTGATTAAGATAGAGGAGGAACTTATGGACACATAAAATACACAAGTTAAGTCAAAAGGCATGACATGATCATAACTTGTGATCTACAACATTTTAACTAGAGTAAGTGGTATTGTTATATGATATCAAGTTTGGATAATTCTTAGAAAACCTATGCATTGGATGGAAAGTACCCTATATTATACATTCAGTTTCAAGATAGGGTACTATTGTGTTAAACTAATTTTATGAAATCATACTACTAGGAATCATAAATGGTTGTATGATTATGTCTTACCCCCTTTAATCTTTATCATTCTGATGATAATATGAGTGGGTGCTAAGAAACACCATGTAGTTAAGATATTATTTAATGTTTGTATGTGTTTATGTTTTTTATGGTAATATTTTTTTGTATTTTGATATTGGCATCACAAGACATTACAACCAATAAGAAGTAATTATAATCATAACGTGTGATTGGCTCCTAGAGCTGACTAAGGATAGATAGTTGAAGAATTTCAACTATCATAGGTCATAAAATAAGTTTTGGAAGGTGGTAGTGACAAGAGAGGTAAAAATAAATGGAAATTATTTGTCATTGAAAACTATTAAAGACAAGATGTTGTAAGATATTACATCTTTCTCAAGGCATATTATGTTGTGAATGGATAACTAGAGTCATAAAATAAATAGGGGAGATGGAAGGATTTCACATCACATCAAGTAATTACCAAGGGATACATCAAGATTATTTATCTAAAAAAGGTCACAATAACATAAAACAAGTATCAAGTCATATTAATTTTGTAACACAATTCATGCACACCCAATTAATTACATTTAAAATAGTCAACAACATAGAATTGGGCACGAAAATCTATAAAAAGAATGATATCAATAACACTTAAAAATTAAACACTCTATTCAATAAGAAAATTATGTGATGTACCTTAAAAATACCTCATCATACATATATTTCATACTACAATCCATACCATCAAAAAATAAGTGTTCATCCCAAGCTACAATGCAAACCATGGATCGATCCCAATTATTAGTCATTTTGACAGATGTATAGAAAGAAGAAATGGGGATTTACTTGGGTTTATAGTAGACTAAATATAATAACCCAAATCATTTCAATATTTTTTACCATATAAAATATGTTGTGTTTTCTCTAGGACCGTAAGAATTTGCACAAGCTAGAGCCCTAGTGCTCGCACATCCACTACAAGACTTAGATACAAATAGATTAATTAAGCTCCCTACATTAAGGTATATCTATGATTTCATGCTCACTCTTTTCAATAATTATAATTAGTGGGATGCCCATTTTCCCCAATATGTTACAATATGGATCAATGCTCTAGCTATGTTAAGAGTTACATGTCTCCCTAATCATGGGAAATCCCTCCTCCAAGATAAATCTACTACACCACTAATCCATTCAGACATTCAAGAGAATTATACCACTCAAGGAGGTAGATGAATTATATTTTATTAAATATAGGATAATATAAAGAGCATTCATGTTGAATACATCACAAAAATATTTTGGTATACTACCAAATATGCCAAATAGGCAATGAAGGGAGCAATTGATATTAGATATCACATGATACGTCTACTAGAGAAATTTAATTGTCTTGAGTTTTTAACATTATAACTCACCACCAATATTATGAAGTTGATTTTAATTAGTTTTTAAACATTTAAATATTTTTTTTGGTCTTATTATTGTGGTTTATGTAGTGCAAATCTGTACCAAGACCAATCAATTTTACTCTATCTTTTTGGCCTACCACTGCCTCTGCAAGCATCACATAGATGAAAATAGAGAATTACTATGATAAATTAGGGTGGTTTCATACATGGTGTATGGAGGTCCTATCCTTGATTAGAATGCACCCAATAATTCCACAAGATGGCATGCAATATTTGGGACAACAATGTGTCAGTTACAAAGCTATATAATGGTATTTAGATCAAAGTTCATGATTTGGCCACTCCAAATTCAACTCAAATTTAATTCTTCATTACAATGGTAGAAGCATGGGCTGAAGTATGGAGTTAAAAATATTTATATGTGAGTAAGGTTATACCTCTTCGATCCATTCCTCCAAAAGGGCAACAACCATTATAAGAGTAATCACATGCATAACAATAAACATAGCCACATGTAACATGAAAAGCTTAAATATCTCAATCCTATGATGAGAAAGTAAATAGAAAGGCACATGCATATATAATCTCACATCCTCCACCCAATAAGATTATGTGAAATATAAAGTCTTGGTTGGAAAATATACATGTTCTAAGCATATTGGCTCAGTACAAGCTACCATAATTGAGAGTAGAAGAATAAGAAGTATTAAAGACCATAATTGAGGACATTGACACTAAATTATATGACAAGGAGGAAGAGAAATAATTTTATTTTATAAATTAGTGCACACTTGTCAAATGTCAAATTAGATAAGTCAAAATATTTGAGTTGACATCACACAACCCCCCTTCCATCATTATTGATATTGTAGGATAGGTAGTAACATGACAAAATTTGGTGAATGAAATATTTGACATAGATATAGCTAAGGGATCATAAACACTTCAAAAACAAGAGCAACTATCACATTAAAGTCCATTGTCATCTCTAAAGCGCAAGC
This sequence comes from Torreya grandis, assembly GCA_037957365.1. Taxonomy (NCBI): domain Eukaryota; kingdom Viridiplantae; phylum Streptophyta; class Pinopsida; order Cupressales; family Taxaceae; genus Torreya; species Torreya grandis. Next base: position 40,900 of record JARHVA010002930.1, read on the forward strand.
CAAGGAATCATTTATATAAAAATCTAGCATAACGTGATATCAAAAGGATGGTGTATTTTTGTGTAGTAGAAGGTATTAATGCGCAAAAAACACAATATTAATAGTAAAAATTGTAGACCAAATCTATAAATATATTCAATGAGTTCTTAACTCCCCCATTGTTATCAAGGAATAAGAGATTTGTACCATGAGGTAATGTGATATAATTATCTTCTTTAGAGGGAACTAAAATAGTCACTATTGTGGAAACTTATTACCTATTTAATACCATATTTTTGAGTTTGATTAACATTAACTATCAACCCATGGTGCATTTACTTTTCAAGGATGTCAACACTATATATGCATTATTGATTCATAGATTAACTTACTTTACTAGTTGCAATACACTAAAATTTTATGGAATTCACCAAATAGTTATACTATGAAAATATTATAATGGAAATACATAAATACTCCACACTTATGAATAACATATGCATCACACTGTATATAATCAAACTAATAATGATATCAACTTACACAACACACTTAATTAAGGAGGGTAAAGATATTCACTGCAACTCCTTCTAAGGGGGCCCTTCCTCATTTAGAACTGAGTTCCAATCCTTATTTGAAACATTTGAAAAAGCTTCTTATAGAATCAAAATTCTCATTAATCAGATATGTACCAATTAAATATTGCTACAAAAGATTACAATATTCAAAATGCAATGACTTCTATAATTCTACTATTCTGTTATCATCTCTCCAACTCTTAATCTGATCTAGGTTCTGCCATTAAATATAGAAGGTAGTTTATTAGATTTTAACCAAAAACATTAAAATAGGGAAAAATACAAATATTTAAGAACTACCTCAATTAACCTTTAGGTGGTTGGTAACTAAATTTTCTTATTTTAGGCTTAACTAGGTTAAGGACAATGTATATTATTTTTTTGTTTTACTTCTTTCTATCTCCTTTCCATTATCCTTGTCTTAATAATTTTTGGCAACACATCTAAGTTTCCTTATATGTGAGGAGTCTATATAATAGCTATGGTCTTTTCTAATCATTCATTCATTTCCCAAGATACCTAAATGTGTCCTTAAGATCCGATCATAATAATGATTTTGTGTAGTGGCTATAAGAAACCTATAGGTGAAAGCCTCTATTTTATATAAGCAATTTGTAGTGGTTATGGGCAACCTATAGGTGAAATCATACAGTTGATGCAAAAAATTTGTAGTGACTACAGACAATTTATAGTTGTAATCCTACAATTATTGTGGATAGCATATAAGTGTTGTGCCTAGACAAAATTATTACAACCTTACGTTACCCTTCAAATGTTCATGAAATAAAGTAACACAAGTATAATCTAATCAAATAAAAAGCATTATTAATTCATAACACACACACACAGATATATATATATATATATATATATATATATATATATATATCAATGTACACACAAAATCATAAATTCATTCACTCATTTGTACGAGTCATAGATGGTTATGGGTATTTACATTTTATATATATATACACACACACACACACACACACACACACACACACACACACACACACACACACACACACACACACACACACACACACACACACACACACACACACACACACACACACACACACATACACACACACACACACACACTCGCTATGGGTGAGGTTATAAAATAGATCAATTGGTGGCATCATCACACCCCCTAGTTAACCTCTTGCTCAACCTCAAACAAGCCTTGGCAACATTTTAAATCCTTTTTTTCAAAAAATCTAGGGGCTTAGTGTAGACTGACCCTTCAAGTATATAGAATCCTTTAACATCACCAATATTCTCCCATCTTTTCTTCTTAACCTCTCTATCAGCTGGGACCTTTCCCTCCTAGTCAAGGATTGGGAACCAAAATGAAGGAGGTTGAAACATTAATCCCAACCATTTTAATATTCTCTTCTTGACAAACTCAATATACATTTATACCTTATGTATAGCCTCCCTAAGATTTTGAGGGGAACATGGTTACTTTATTTTTAAAGCATCAAAGATTTATGCCCATCTATGAGAACAAAAAATAAAAATTTGATTTCCATCTCCTTATATAAGACTCAAATAATGATTCTAAACTTCTAATTATTTCTTTATAACCCATGCTTATGGAATACCTAAGTTCATGAAATAAATCCATTCTTCTATTACAACATCTGGATTACTTGATTCACCCCTAATCATTAGTGTAGATTCTTTTTATTTTCCTTGGTACTCCACCTATTTCCTTCTTCCTATTTCATTAAGGACATATAAAGAAAATTCATTCAATTGGACATCACCAAAGTATATGTTTGGATTCTAATATGCATCATTGGGTACAACATATTGATGTATGTAAAAGTCACTTAACTGTGTTTGGAGATCAGGGTCAACATGTCTATAAACTTCAACGAAAGATTTAGGGTCATAAACCATGTAGAACTAATCATTATAGATCTATTCATATCTAAATTTAAGTCATCTCTCTTCTAATTAGATAGCATACACCCTATAAGGTGATTTACACTCTATTAAAATTTTAGTAGTTTCATGCATTATATTAATCTTTACCTTCAGATACTTGATCCTAGTTTCAACCATTTTTAGTCTTTCTTTAAATTCATCTTACTATTATTTTGTTTCAACATTTACCTTTATTATATATACCAAATCCTTATAGTAAGTTTTATCATCACCAAATTTTTCCTTAATAAAATTTAGGAGGTCATCAGTTTTTATAGGCATGGTAGCTGAAAGTTCCACATCAATAAATTCTTCTATTGTAGGTGTTTCTATAATGGGTAGAGAAGGAGGTGATCTATTATATAAAGGTACCAAGTCCAGAGCATAATATTTTATAGGTGATTTTTAGGGTATATTAATGCTATCTATGGGAAAGTTAGATGAAGTTGTTGAAGGTTCATCCAAGGAAGATATTGTAGGTCCCTCCAATAACCTTTCTCTTTCCATATATGGTTATAAAAATTATGTTTCCCCTAGAAGTATTTTCAAGCCTCTCTTACCATTCAAATATGTTATCTTATTCCTTAGCCTATATATTTCTCTCATAGTTTATTCTAAGGTTTTAAACTCCTAGTCCTAAGGAGCTATCTCTTGTTCTAATTATTCTTCCATAGTCTTTTCTTCAATTAATTCCTCTTTTTTTTAGATTGAACTATCATTCTCAACTCTTATTTTATGTACCGAATGTTTTTGAGGAGATCCAATTTTCCTCAGTGAATCTAGATGGCTTGGGTGATTGTACTTATTCTTCCTTGGCATATTTCTCTTTAGTAAACCATTAAACAATTTTTAACCCATCAAGGATCTTTCAAATCCTAGGCTCTTTCTTTCATTTTTCATTCTCATTGATATCTATGGGTGAGGAGGCTATAATTTTATTCTTTTATTAATTCTCTAAGATCTCCTAGGAGGAGGTCTCCTTCTTGGTACAGAGGATTTCTTTTCTTCAATTTACATCTTCTTTTTTAGGAGGGGTAGCTATTGTAACTTGTTATTCCTATGTAGTAGTTGGTAGAAGAACTTACTCTTGCTCTGAATGAGCCATGGTAGAAGGATCAATATTTGGTGTGGAGACAATGGGAATAATGGGATAAAGAATATTCCACTTAGATTATGTGGATGTATTATCCTCCTCTATGTCATTAGAAGGTAGGAATAGTTTCCTTCTCCTTCTTCTACCCATAGTAATTTTAGATGGTCCCTTAGTAGCTATAGGCTATTTATTAAAAATAGAGCCTAAAACATCTTCTTATGTAATCTATTGGGCCTACTCCTCATTATTTATCTCCTCTTATTGAGGTTCAACATTCCCTAAGGTTATAAATTATTTCCAACTGATGTTAGGTCAAACAGTGTTTATTTCACGTTTGGTTATCAATCATATTAGGCCATGATGAGTAGGTATTTCTCAATCCCCTTTTGGTAGTCTTTAGACATCCTTTTTATAATGTCCCACAAGTGATTCAGAACATTAATCATCCTATCATGCCTTAAGTGATTCAAAAATTTAAACTCGAGAGTATAGATTAGAGAGTACCTTCCTTCATAGGTCATATATTTCATGATGATGAGGATATTTCCCTCTAGGATTCATGTAGGTTGAGTCTTTCCATATTACCTTTATTTAGTACTATCCTTTCATCTCCTTCATATAATTATTGTATAGCTTCTTGACCATTGGGTTTGTCTTGCCAGCTCTCTCCAATTCATGGTATCCCAGTTGCCTAGCTTACCAATTCTTTAGTAAATAGAAATGTGATTCCATGTATAGTAGTTATATCTCCTTGAAAGGATCATACAAATTCCCTATTAGGGTGTTCTAAGAAATACTACAATTTCTTAAAATAACTTGTCCAACCAATCTTGTTAAAGATAGCCTAGCTAGCTCAGTCTCGTTGAAGTTGCCTTTGATATATGGGTTTCCTTCTCACAATTAACCCTCCCATTATAATATGTTTATCTTTATACCAATCATTTCAATTAGTAATTGGAAACACACTCTATTTATCTTCTAAATTTCTGCATGTATCAAATTAGGGTTTGTTCAATAATAATGGTTTATGGTTACAAGTTGTGGGTTGTAGGTTGTAAGTTGTAGGTTATGGGTTATAAGTTATAGGTTATGGCATGATTTAGCTTTGTGTGAATAGTTGTACTTTCAAGGGAAAAAAATTAAAGTGATTTTTTTCCCTATAGGTTATTATTGTGTCATTATGAAATCTAATCCCAAATGTATGGATCTTGTAGTGCATGGTATTATTACCTAAATCATTCTCCCCCTCCCACATGAGCTGTCACTTATCCCCAAGTGACATGGGATGAGTAAGATGGAAGAGATAGAATGGGGTCATGATTAGGGATATAAGTGTAGGGTGAGATCTCATCATATAGGTTAAAGTGTGAGTAGAAAGGTATTAATGAATGACATGTTAATGATTTAATATGATTTTTAATATCATACATGATATCTTAAATTAATAAATACTTTTCTATGATCAAAATATATGGTGTACCTTTTTAATGGTTTAACTAGAGTTACATTGATGATTTATATGTGAGTGTTTGCATGAAAATGGTTGATGAAATGCAATGATTATGTAGGAAGTTATAACTAGACTAAAGTGGGCCCCTTTTAGTAATTAGGATATCAAAAAATGTTAGGTTTCTATGGTGCCCTCAACCTGCTTGCATGTCATCATGATAGCCTGCATGGAACTAAAACAAGACTCTTAGAGTTGGATGAGAGATTATTGCCCTCCTACCACTAAGTGGTTACTACATATAAATTTTATCCATGTTAGGTGTTATAGGAACATGAAACAGGGTAGTTAAGGGTATTGTTACTTTGTAATCTTCCTCTAAATGGGCCTACTAATGATTTATCTCTATACTATTTTACTCCCTATGAATTATGTACCTAGTGAGCTTTTCCAAGTTATTTAGGGGTAGGCCAGAGCAAGGTTTTGACTTGTTTACTCCAATCCTCCCTCATTTCTCCTCTAGCTTGTTTGGTGTCTTCCATGTATTTCTCAAAAGATCATAGCCAAGGCCATAGCGTAGAGTTTGTGAAGAACTATCCTACATGTGCTTAGAGAGGTGTTAGGGTATACCTACAATAACTAGATATGGTTCTTGTAACAACTACAAAGTTGTGCCCAACTATGGGGAAGGTGCCCATAACAACTATAGAATATCCCATAGCAATTGAAGGAATACCTTCATCAACAAAGGTACACATAGTAATGGTGAGGGAGGTGCATGTATAAACCACTAAATAGCCCATGACAACTAGAGGAAGATGAATAGTTTTGCTCATAATGATTTTTTATTCTTTGTTTTTATTTTTACCCCTAAATAGCCAATAGGCTAGTTTTATATTTATACCCATTTTATAGGTCTAGGTATCCAATAGGTTGGTTTTCTACCCAAACACTACCAATAATGCCCAAAAAGGGTTTTCATTATTGGGTTCTTTTTTAATTATCTTTTTATTGAATCTAACTACTACCTATAGTAGAATGTTTATTCTAGGTCATTCTCAAGTTAGTAGTGAAGATGAGTAGTCAAGGACCAAGGGAAGGTCTTAGTCTTCATGCCAGAGGAGGGATAGGATGTCCTCTTCTCCTTATTAATTTTTTTTTGGTTGGTTCTCTTAGGTGAGAAATCATTTCTATCCATCACATGATTGTATCTTTTTTTTAATTGTGTATGTGTTTGGTAAACTCCTCCTGAGTGAGTGGTTTTTTGTACAACTTTAGTTTGTGGCCATTGACCAATTTATAAAACTGTACTAAATCAATGGTTTATATTTACACTACTCCATTTTCACAAACATTCTCAATATCAAATGAAAAATGCCATCTAGCTTGGAGTTTGCCCTTGTGATCATTATATTTTGAATCAAAAACGACCCAATTTCTTGTATTGAATTGTCTAGTCTTAATTTACCTATCATGCCATCTAATCCACTAGTTTTGTATAAGTTCTATGTTTTGTAATGTTTGTTGTCTATATTCATCTAAGGCATTCAATTTCATAGGCATTTTTTTGTGTGCTTCAGATATATCCATCCCAAGTGTTAGTGTTGTCCATAAGGTCTTGTCTATAAGGTCTTGTGCTCAGATTTAGTTAGCAAGATAGGTTTCTTCCCATATACCAACTCATATGAGGTGAAGCCTATAGCAGTCTTCCACATGATTCTATAATCCCAAACATCTTTAGGAATTCTAGCCTCCTAATCCTTATGGGACATACTAATAGTCTTGGTTAAAATATTTTATAACTCTCTATTGGTGACTTCCACCTATCCATTAGATTATGGATGATATGGAGTTGATTTTTTATACCTAATCTTGTATTATTGTACCAAATAAGTAATTAAACTAGTAGTGAATTAAGGTCATTCATTAGTGACTTATTTTTGTGGCAAACCATATCTTATAAATATTTCTTCATATAGGAAAGGTACCACCTTCTCATCCCTGGCATGTGTAAGAGCCTTTACTTACACCAATTTAGTGACATAATTAATACATACAAGGATGTACTCTTTGTTGTTATATTTTGGATCAAAAAGTCCTACAAAGTCTAAGCCTCATTTTTCAAATGGTTTAAGAACCATTTGAGGCTACAAAGGCATCTGATCTGAATGTGTAGGTCTCCCCATACATTAACATCTATCAGAATGAGAAGCATGCCTTATATTATATTTATGGAGTGAGGCATAATAATATATTTTATTCAACATTTTTACTGCTATACACTTGGATATATAGTTCCCTCTATAAGGCTCATCATGGTAGGCTTTGAGGATATCTAGAACTTCATCTTCTTTGAGACATATTCTAATAATGGAGTCAGGCCCAATATAGAAAATAAATTTGTACAACCATGAATATCTACCATTTTTTTGAATTAAAGATCTTTTTTGTTTAGGGAGCAAGTGTTGTGGAAGTAAATTTGTGGCAATGTAGTTAGTAATATTAGCATAGCAAGGTGTGTTAAGAGTGAGGGAGAATATGTGATTATCTGAAAATGAGTCATCCACAATGGTATCTTCTTGAGGGGATTGTAGGCATGATAATATGTTAGTAATGACAATGTTCTTACCAAGCTTATCTATAATGGTTAGATCAAATTCTTGTAATAAGAGCAGTCATCTTATCACTCTACCTAGGATAACTAGTTTGTTCATAAGATACTAAATGGCTTCATGGTCTATATGAATAAAGACTTTATACCTTATGATGTAGTGATAGAACTTGTTGATAGCATAAAATACTACCAAAAACTCTTTTTTATTAACTATGTAATTTAATGCTAGTACCTACAAGGTCTTACTTACAAAATATATAACATAATTGAGTGCTTCTTATTTCTATCCTATCACGGCTCCTAAGATAGTATCTAAAACATCTGTGTGAATATGAAAGGGAAGCTTCCAATCAAGACCACATAGAATAGGGGTGGTGTTCAATAATTCCTTCAATTGTTTGAAGGTTATATCATAGGTAGGAATCGAAATGAATTTAGCATGTTTAGTTAGGACAGTGAATAATGGTGTTCCTATTTTGTTGAAATTGTTGATAAATCTCCTATAGTAACTATCATGTCCTAAAATCCTCCTAAAATCTTTCAATTTTTGATGAATAGGCAATTTTTTTATGATGTTGATTGTTAAAGGGTTAACATTAATTCTTTCAACAGATACATGAGGACCTAAGACAATGCCTTATGTCATAATCATGTAGCATTTCTTGTGAATTAAAGACAAATGGTGTTCATAATAGAATTGAAACACTTTATTTTAGTTTTTCAGACACTCATCAAATGTTTCTTTATAAATAGTGAAGCCATACATATAGATTTCTATACATTCATTGGCCATATCTAAAAATATACTCAAGACAACCCTCTAAAATATTGTAGGAGTGTTACATAGCCCAAAAGTTAATCTGACATAAGAATAAGTACCCTAGGGGCAAGTGAAGGTGGTATTTTCCTAGTCTTTAGGAGAAATGCTAATCTAGGTGTAACCAATGAAGCCATCTAGAAAGGTAAAATATTTCATCCCTACTAGTCTGTCTAACACCTAAATAATGAAGGGTAAAAGAAAATGATTCTTTTTAGTTGTTGTATTAAGTTCCCTATAATATATGTATATATGTCATTCTCCATTTTTATTTGGTACAATTACCAATGGTAAAACCCATTCACTATATGAGATGGGATATATAAATTCAATAGTCAGGAGTTTTTACAATTCCACTTTGACTATTTCTCTAAGGGTTGGATTTATCCTACATTATGGATATCTAATTGGTTGACACTATTATTTAATATAGATATGATGTTTACATGTTTTTGGGTTGATTATTTGCATATCCTCATAATCCCATGTAAAAACATGTTGGTTTTCATATAACATGCTGACTAGGCACTTTTCCTCATTTGACTCCAACTTGCTATTAATAAGCAATTTTTTTTTTTGAAATATTTCAATTTATCATGAGAGTGCTTTCATAATTTCTATATTGCTAATGGATATGGTTTGGCTGCATTTATGAGATAAAAACTATTGAAATATTTCTTGTACAGATGCATCATAATTATCTTCTTCCCAAAGGCTAAAAAATAAGCACTCAACACATTACAGGTGGTTAAGATCTACACAATGAGTTTGGTAATTATTTTGGAGAACATTAGAGACAATTGTATCTTTTTCTTGATCATCCAAGGTACATGCATGGTCTATGGTGAATATAGGAATCTAAGGAGGTTTTTCTACCTCATATTCTTTAACCAATAATGTATTTTCTAGTGCCAAGGCTGATTGTGTTGGGGGATATAGGACCAACTTCTTAGTGTGGTTATCATTGGAAATCAACATGTCACCTGATCTATAGTTGATGAAGGCATCAGTTGTGGTAATCGAAGGTCATCCTAAGATAAGAGAGTATCCACCTAAATTAGAATTTAGTTGTAGCATAATGAAATCTTTAGGTTACTCTCAAGAATCTACAATAATGACAAGATCTTAAATGTCTCCTTCTAGTTTAACTATAGACCTATCAACCATTTGTAGCATTGTAGATGTGGGACAAATATTATTCAATTATAGTTTGTTCATAGTTTCATTTGTCATTACATTTATTTCAACCCCCAAGTCTTAGATAACTAGTAATCATGGATCTAAACTATTACTCTTGGACATCGTAGATCTGAATATTTATTTGGTAGGGGGTTTCCCAGCATAATGTTTACTAGTTGGCCAACCACATGTGTTGTATTGGAATCCTTCTTCCTTCTAGGTTTACATAGAGATAATTATCTAATAGTTCTATAATTTATGGGAACATACTTGATGGCCTGGAAGAGGAAAATTTTAACACAATTATTTTTGAGCTGTCCTATGAAATCAAATTTAGTCTCAATTGCATGGCATTGAAGAGTAAGACATTTTAGAAATAGTGGAGTTATTTCATCAATTGATTTATTTATTGGCTTAGAGAGTTATTGGGGTGGTGAAGGTGGCAAGTTTTCTGATCTGAATCTATTATTATGGCTGGGGTTGGAGGAGCTATAACTTTTCTTGAACATAGGTGAATTCATTAATGTTTACTATACATGTCAAGTACTAAACAATTTCAGTACTGAATTATGGTTAAACTAGATTATTTGTAATGTTATTCATCGGTTAGGTAGAGTTATAATTAATATTGGGTGTAACTTTTTTATTGAGCATAAGAGCAAGAGGTTTTTGTTGCTATTATGGAGGTAATCCTCCTTGATGTGTTTCCAGGGCTGATTAGGTCTATAGGGCTACTACCACTAGCTTGTGAAGGGTAGGCCTTGGGGTGTTTTCCAATATTGTATCTAAGGTGGGGATGCATTTTTTAGAGGCTATCAAGATGTGGTAGGGTAGCTTGGATGAGGTGGCTACTACCTAGAATTAGGAGGTGGCAAATTCATCTATAGACTAGTCTAGTTAGGAGTAGTATTTACAAATTGTGAAAAGAAGGTAGAATTTGCAAAAGTTAGATTTTGTCCCATACTTGGATAAGGTGGTCATTGAACCCATGGATTTATTTTTCTAACATAGAAAAATTAGTCCTGATCTCCTCTTGTAGTGTGTACCTCTATAGTTTCTAGTTCTTTAGTTGTGGTGTTAGCTACTTTACCCTAAACCTCATGACACCTATAATCTATTTTCCACTTCTTACAATCCAGATAATAGATGGTCAAAGCTTGGTCCATGGCTACTTGATTTTGACTTGAGTGTATTATATCTATTTGGGTGGCCAAGAGACTAATGATATCTTATTTCATGTCTTATAATAGGTTACTAACTTCAAATTTTGATAGGCCACTTGTAGCTACTAGTGGAAGCTTGTTTCCCCTAACTTTGTTTATGGTAGACTTAGAATAATTCTTTTTCAACTCTTTGATGTCTATAAATGGTATTTGGGATATATCTCCCCCACTCATTAGGTCCAAGGTTTCTATACAATCTTATCGAACTCTTTTCAAGAAGATAAATTTTAGAGGTTCTTCTCCTAGTGAACTTTTCTTGAATTATTGTACATTGAACATGAACCATTCAACATATTCTTCCAAAGATTCATCCCCTTATTGAGTCATCATAAATATTTCATTAATTATATAATTTCTTGCTCATCCATATTCCTAATACTTAGCCATAAATTTATTTTTCATGTCCTCCCAAGTGTGGACAGAATTACTATCTAGTCCCATGAACTAATGAAGTGTGAGTCTTTGACGGTGGATAGAAAAAGTTTTAATTTTTGTGCATCTTGCCTATAGTCATAGCCTCTATAGATGATATAAAATTACAATAAAAATGTGTTTAGGTCTTCTGCTAATGTACCTATAAAATTGGGTAAGGCTGAGGGTGGGATATTTTTCATTTGTGTTATGCTTATTACATTTGGAATAAAAAAATTAAAAGTAACTATGTTTGGAGTCCTATTGTCATCTACTCCTCCATTCATGACGGTTTTTCTTATGAAATAGATGCCAAATGTACTCAAGATCATGTCTTCAAATTTTGTATCAGTCCCTCCATGATCATGATAGTAAACATTTATCTATTGATCTGTAGTGTTTCTACTAGATGAAAAATATAAAGATTCTCCTAATCTTTCTTTCAGTTGTTTAAGAAAAATTTATTGGAATGTTTCTTTAATGTTACTTTCTAGAGCGTTTATTTCATTAATTTCTTCTCCTTCATTTCTCCTTACTAACTTGGATAATACTTCATGTAATTTTATTTCCTTTTTTAAAGCCAATAGCATGTCTTCTACAAGCTACTTCCTTTGGTTTACAGTGTTTCCTTATTCAAGAGCCCTCTAGCTTATGGTATAATTTTCAACAAGATTGTTATTTACTATAGGTATTTTTAGTTCTTTTCTAGTAGCAACTTCTGGGTTATTTGGTAAGAATCTCTCTCTCTCTCTCTCTCTCTCTCTCTCTCTCTCTCTCTCTCTCTCTCTCTCTCTCTCTCTCTCTCTCTCTCTCTCTCTCTCTCTCTCTCTCTCTCTCTCTCTCTCTCTCTCTCTCTCTCCTCTCTCTCTCTCTCTCTCTCTCTCTCTCTCTCTCTCTCTCTACATAAACATTATGCCACACATTTCAACTATCATGTCCCTTCATGCACAAGATTGGTGTCATTTGTGTTTGAGGGGATTATTTCAAAATAAGAAAAATGTATAATAAAGGAGTGCAAAAATAAAAAATGACTAAAATTGAAATTTTACTTTTATAAAGTATTAAAGTTATCTATTAAAAGTGGGAAAATTATACTAAAATATAGGAAATAAAAGCAAGAAAATTAAAGGCACACATTGTGGAAAATAAATTACTCTTGCAAGAAAGTAAATTATAAAATAAACCATGATCTAAGTAAATTACAAGATTACAAAGACACATTTAATATTGTGTACTATCAACACTTGGATACTTAGACATTTGTCATAAGACACTGTAGTGTCCTCACTTGACTTGCCAAGCTAGGTAAGATAGTGTATTAAAAATTTTACACCATCAACATCTAAGAACCTAGACATCTAACATAAGACACCATAGTGTTCTCACTCAACTTGCTCAACTAGGTATGATAGTGCATTAATCAATATTGAAAAGAAATAATTGATACCCTCCTTGAAAATGATGCCAAAATGTTATGAAAACTTATAACCCAATTAATACCAAATTCTTGAGTCTGATAAACATTAATTTTCAACTCAAGGTGTGTATGATTTTCAAGGATGTTAGCACTATATATGCATTATTCATTCATAGATTGACTTGATTTACTAGTTGTAGTACAATGAAATTTTATTGAATTCAACAGATAGCTATACTATAAAACTATTATAATAGAAATACAAAAATACTTCACACTTGTGAATCACACATGTATCACACTTTATATAAACAAACTAATAGTGAAATAAACTTACACAACACACTTAACTAAAGACAGTCAAGATCTCACTACAACTCCTTATGAGGGGGCCCTTCCTCATTTAGAACTAAGTTTCAATCCTTTTTTGAGAGATTTTCAAAAGATTCTTATAGAATCAACCTTCTCATTACTTAGATCTATAGCAATTAAAGATTTCTACAAAAGGTTATAATATTTATAATGCAATGACTTCTACAATTTTACTATTCTTATATCATCTCTCCAACTCTTAATCTAATATAGGTTCTACCATTAAATATATAAGGTATTTTATTAGATTTTAATTAGAAATACTAAATTAGGGAAAAATAAAAATACTTAGGAAATTTTCTAGTCAATCTTCAAGTGGTTAGTAACTAAAGTTACTTGTTTTAGGCCTGATTGGGTTAAGGACAATGTATATTGTTTTGATATTTTACTTCTTTTTTTCTCCTTCTCATTATCCTTGTCTTTCTCATTTTTGGCATCACATCTACGTTTACTTATATGTGGTGAGTTCATACAACAATTATGGTCCTTTCTAATCATTTATTTGATTCTCAAGATAGTTGGTTATGTCCTTAAGATCCAATCACAACAATGGTTTTGTTCTATTTAGTGGATGTGGGCAACCTATAGGTGGAAACGTACATTTGTTGTAGGAAATATATAGTAGCTAAAAAAACCTATAGGTGGAATCCTACAATTATTGTGGATAGCATGTAAGTGTTGTGTCCAAAAAAGATTCTTGTGGCCTTATGTTACACTTCAAATTTTCATTCAATAAAGTTGCACGAGTATAATCTAATCAAATAAAAATCATCATTAATTCATAATATAACATATATATCAATGCACACATAAAATTAAAAATTCATTCATGAATTTATATGAGTCATGGATGGTTATGGGGATTTACATAAAAAATATATATAATAGGTATGGATGAGGCTATAAAATATAGAAATTGGTGGCCTCATCAATCACCAGGCTCAACACACCAAAGGAAGTGGAGGAGATGGCAACATCAAGTTAATCTTAGGATGACTCATGCAAAGAAGCTACATAGAAACAAGAATACCTAGAAGAGAAATAAAATAAGGATGAAAATAAAAGAAGAAATGAGGAAAAAAAATAAAATAAATAAGAAGCTTAATAAAAAGTAGTTGCATAAGAGGTGCAATACCAAAAACATGAACATGCACAAGAGCAAAAATAGAAATAATAGTTTGAAGATGGATAGGTTTCATAGAAGTAGGTTGATAATGTAGAGGTTATGAAAAATTAGGTTGAAAAAATAGAGTTCACCAATAGGAAGCCAAGACTATGACAAGGAAAGTTGAGAAAGAAAAAGCCTACAAGAAATAAGACAAAGAAGTAGAGGGTTGTAAAAACTAAGCTAAGGTGAGAAAATAGTAAGAGAAATAAGAAAAAAACAATGAAAAACATAAACTACACAATGATAGAGAGAGTATTAATAACATTAATCAAATGAAACATAAGTGAAATACGTAGTTAAAGAGATATCATCTCGAGAGAAAGACAAGGCTAAGGCTAAGGCCAAATTTAAGGTTGAGATGGATGTGAAAGCCAAAGATAAATATGAAACTAAGGTTTAGATAAGGTGCAATCCAAATCTTAAGTTGATGTAGATGTTAAATCTATGGTTGAGGCTAAAGCCAAGAAGGAAGAGGATTCCATAGCATAACATAAGTCATCCACACAATAAGGTGTATAGGATGAGCCCTCACAAATAAAGCCTTAAATTATTATCCAATGGATGTGGGATGCTAATAAAACATGTACCTAATGAATCAATTTCACTCTTCCTTTGATGCAATTAACACTTGATCCATCTACAAATCCTACTACATACATGGTGCTTAATACTACTACTTTCTAAATAACTTTGTTTGTGTCCTAACTACCATTATCAAATCAAACTAAAGGTGAAAATATTTTTTAAAAGTTAATTACACATAAGTAATTAGACTTGTAATAGGAAGTTTTGAAGGCTATAGGATGATAATTTTGACCTCAATAATCAACTAGAAAATACACACCAACTGATAGATTCTACTTGCCCTGATTTGGTTATGCAAGTCTTAGGTGATCAAGTAATGTTTATAGATAAAAAAACATAACCTTACTGATGAAAATTACTCAATAATGGATGGTTTTTTAATTAATAAAAACATTATGCACATAGGGCCATGCCTTAAGGACATAGATATAGGTAATTTGTGAGATAATAGAATAATATGAGTAGGTCATGGACACCATCATGAAATAGGCCAAATACATAATCTAATGAATGATCAATTAGAGGTAACACCTCAATCAATTGTTGGATACAATGAAACCTAGGTTCACATCAAATAATAAATAAAAATCAAGTATTATATGATCAAAAAACTATTTTAGGTGCAATAAGTATTTAACTCAAACATATGTTGGATGCCATTGATAACACTATGAAAAAACTCTAAATATGGAATAATGAGACAATGAACATGTTTACAAGCATTCAAGCTCAAAGGTATGTAGACAAATTTTTTGAGTTGGTGTTGGAACTCACTTTAAAATGTAAAATTAAAAATCACTCATTTCCATTGTGAAAGATGATGTGAAAATTTTGACGCTGATCTAGACTACACTTTGCATCTTTATTTACTTGGTACATGAGGTCCTCATAGATTCAAAGATGCTAAATCAATATCTTTCATAGATTGATATTTATATTTCTTAGTTAGTATAGGTACTTTAATTCATTCCACTTTAGCAACTACATAAAATAATTTATTAGAGGAAGGCAACTATGTAGACTTAAGTATGAACCCAATAATAACAAACTCCTTTGACACAACCTTCACACATAGCAGATCCAACTTTAGTCTAGGTAGAACTAGTAATACAACATCATTCTTCTCAGCCACTCCAAATCACATCACCAACTTATTAATAAGTATTACCCAATTAAATTTTGTATCTTGCACTAGTATTTTATAATGAATATAGTATAGTCTTAAATGTTATAAGCAAATTTAGACTGGTTAAAAACCCATAATGGGTGGCCACCTAGTTATGCTAATATATTAAAAAAATGAGATGGTAGTAGGCTAGTACACTACTTATTTGAAAATTTGAAAGGGTAGTTAGGTAGTGTCTAATGGGCAAAAAATGATAAATAACACCTAGAGCAATAACTACAACTAGTGTTTATGATTCACCCTCTCAGCTTTAGATAAGATTTTAAGGTGTGACTTTATCTTGAGATAAGACAACAAATTAAGTCTGATAATGTGTTGGGTATGGATCAAGATCATAAAAATTACAAAGTATAATTGGCTAAAAACATGTTTAGATTATATTATTTTTTTTTTTTATATAGTCTTTTGGATGTATTTGACTTTGTAAGATTAATCAATGTTAGAAGAATGTCAAGAGTCTTTCATTTTGAGCATATCTAAAGGATAAAATGTAAATATACAACACTCTAGAATGATGTATATATAGTGCTCAAATGTAATGAAATATGGTTCCAATTTGTGATAGAGATTATTAGAATAATCTTGATATGGTTCTTCAAATTATCTTTTATCATTGTACTATGTGTATACACAATATTTTCAAACTTTTATCAATTGATGATGCTTTACATCTTTTAGGAACCCATCGAGACTCAATATATTTGAGTGCACACCCTAAGGGGTGTATCAAGAAAGGGGTGGGTAGACCTTTGGTGTTATTTAGGATTGTTGTCCTTTATTTACACATTATTACCAATCTAGCCATCTCTTAAAACTATTCCTTAATCTATTAATCCTCCCTTGTACACTTTGAAATTATTTTTCCACTTGAATATATTAGGTTGACTGGGTCAACCCTATATAGTTTTTAGCCTCTAATTACTATATAGGGTCGATTAGTTTGACCCTATACTATTTTTGGGTATTTTTCACTTAGAGTGTAGTTAGCCTTTCAGTCGACCTACCTCAAGACCTAGTGATTTATTTCCCAAAAACATACAGGGTAGACTAGTTCAACCTCATATAGACAAAATATTCAAAAATATTTAGGGTAAGATCCACTTATAAATATATTATCATTATTTCATTATTTCAATATGCAATAGAGAGTTATTATTCACTCGTGCTTATTTACAATTTACTCTTTCACCATTCAACTTGAGGAGTCTTATCTTAGGGTTTCTACATGGAGAATTTAGTCTTGTGGATGAGTCTTGATGCTTTGGCCTTTCTTAGTTATCCTTATAAACCAAAACAACTGATTGTAAATCCTCTTTAGTTAAGGGAGAGAATGAGTCTCGATAGGTTCACATTCAGGTGAGTATATTCTAACTTTGCTCTCCTCTCTTTAGTAGATAGAAGTAGCATAAGTATTGGCTCAAATAATATTACTCTTCATATTCCATGTATTAGGGTCTTACTCATACTTATCTTAATTTATATTCTCTTATACATGTTTTCATTACTACTAACCCCTCATATTGTGCCACAATCTTTGGTGTGCACTAGATTAGATTTAATTTCTTGTTTATTAGAATTAAGTGAACATTTAAACCTAGTACTCTTTTAGGGTTGTTGCATGATTGTGTTAAATGGTAGGCTTTGGAACCCTTAATATCATAGTGTATTATTACAAGTGAAACCCTAATTAGGTCTAACAGATTCCCATATTGGTCATGTTTATACTTAAGGAATGTATTCCTAATCAAAAGTGTAGGTATGTTCTATCTTCTCTGAGCCAAGATTGATTGATAGACATGATGCATTTATAATTTTATACATTCTGGTGAACCTAACATGAATCCTACCCCAGCAGTAGTTGGATTGTCTTCATATTTCCATTTATTTTTAGTATTATCTTAACTTTTGGTTTTACCTTCATAATACATTCTGGTGAACCCAACATGAACTAACCTTTTTAGGATTTGTTTACCTTATTTCATTATTTTTCATCATTATTTTAATCATATTTTTTCCATACAGTCCTTACTTTTCAAATTACATGCAAAAATGATCTTGTTTCAATTCACAATCTGTTATAGGCTTTCTAATTTTCCCTGTCTGCTATACTAGGTTAACCCAATCAACCTTGTATATTTTTTAAGCCTTTGTTTACTATAATGGATTGACCCAGTTGACCCTGTACTATTTTTATACCATGTTTACTATTTTACCAACCTTTGTTCACTATACTAGGCCAACCTAGTTGACTTTGTACTATTTATAAGCCCTATTTTTTTATGTTAGGTCGACCTAGTTGACCCTGTACTATTTTTAAACCATGTTTGCTCTTTTACCAAACTTTGTTCACTATACTATGTCAACCTAGTTGAGTTTTTATTATTTATAGGCCCTATTTTTCTATGTTAGGTCGACTTAGTTGACGCTATATAGTTTTATGCTTTCCTTATATATTTAAATTAGTTCTATATCTATTTGAATTAGTTATTTTTCTATGCTTCTCATTTTTCTTGCTTATCATCATTTTTATTTCCTCAAGAATCATGTCCCATATCATAATCTTCTTGGACAATTAAATCCATATAGACATTATATGGGGTTTTCTTTCTTTCTTAACTTTTCCTATTTTTTCTTTCTCTTTGTAGTTTATGGGGCATCTTATGATGCCCATCCACACATTTCACTAGCATTTGGGGAATATTGTGATTCCCACCCACATATCATTTTAGACTTTAGGGAATCTTGTGATGCTTATTCCTACATCTACTTACCCTTTGGGGCATCTTATTATTCCCACTATTATTATCCATTAAATGATACCGGAGTAGCTCAACTCCAAGAAACCTTCTGAGACACAAGCTTGTCTCTCATGTGCTCATTATTGATATAAACATTAGCTTAGGATCCTTTATTTTTATTCATGCTTTCTATCTACATATATCTAACACTTTTTTCAAGTTAATTACATGGGTCTTTCACTTTATAGTAAGTTCCCTTCTTTCAAAAACCCTTATTCCTCCATTTTGGTTTCTTAATGTACCATAGTTTAATTTATCTTATTGTATTTTCCCTTTTTGACACCCTTTGGGTTTTTATTTTATGAGTTACTTCATAATATTATAGATAGGACTTGATATTCCTCACAAATCTACCATCTTTTTACTTGAATAACTTTATCTTTCACTTGCTTTTTCTCACCCCTTGGATTTCTCTTTTATGAATTTGTAGTGTAAGACAATAGATAGGACCCGGCCTTCCTCATAAAATTACCATCTTTTCATCTTTTTACATCCTTTTTCTCAAACTTTGTCTTTTTATTCTTTTATTAGATGGAATTTGCACAACAATCTATGTTATCATGTTTTCCTCTATTTCTCTTATTCTTATGATAAGGAATCACACTTTTTTTTGTCATTGTATCCTTTTTTACCCTTTATCACAATTTTTTGCAATTTGAAGTAATTCAAATTATTCCATGTGTCACTCTTGATTTTCCCTTTCCTATCACTCCTCACTAGATAAAACAAGGTTGAAGTCAAGATAGCACTTTTATTTTACCTAAATTTATGAGACTCTTAGACCCACGCTCTTTGAAGTTCTCTTTCTTAGCAACCTTGTCCCAAGTATTCAAATGGAATTCATATTTATCACCCATTATTAGTTTTATAAATTTGTATGGAGGAGAAATATAAAATTCCATCAAGAAATTTAAAAGCCTAATCATTTCAATCAAAAGGTAGTGATATCTAAAAGGTAACATACAAATCTCAAAAGTCAACATCACACCAAAAAACATGATTAAAAGCACATATCCTATCTCTAATAAAAGTTCAAACTCCATAGTTGGCCTCACATAGATTCAAGGTCCATTAGGCTATGGTAGTCCAATAAATTGGAATAGGATAATTAAAAAAACTCTAGGATGATTTGAGTGTCTTGACTTAGATAAAGAGTTCATCTACCTTGGTTTTTCCTTCATTCTCCCCTCCACCCATTTCATTCCCTCTCTTAAAAGACAAATTGTGATTCCAATTTTTTTTTCCCTACTTCTTTAATTCCTTTTTCTTCACTTCTTAAAAAATGTTAGAACTGCTTTGTTTCATTTTTGTCTATCCTTAGAGTAAAAAAAAATGTTTGAGAAACTATGGATTACTTCTTTCTTTTTCACCATGATTTTACATTTCTAGACTTTTCTTACTTTCTTTTTACCATTTATCATTTATTATACTATATTAATTTTATGAACACCTGAGTTCTTATGCTTTTTTCATTATTGGTAAGGTTAGCTTGTTACTTCTCACTCAACAATGTTGTTTTCCATTTTATGCATCTTTTTCCTTTTTTGAGTGAGATAAGGATTATTATTTCTTACTGATCAATGTTGTTTTACCATTATGTTTCTTCTTTTTACCATTGATGTTTTTATTACCATCCCATTTGACATGCATCATTGGTTTGACTTGGTGAGTTTACCTTTATTACTTAAGGTTTAGCTTGTTTGAGTTTTTCAATATTTAGTAGCCTTAGGTTTTTATTTACCTAATTACTCTTGTTTGACTTGGTCATTTGGTCTAATATAGAACTTTTCATCCCAGATTGCCAAATTTCTCAAGTAAATCTCATCCTCATAACACCAGTTATTTTATATTTTCTTGCATCTATTTTTTTTGCTCCTTGGTTTTGTATTCTTGGGTTTGTCAAAATCAGTCTCTATGCCCTACACAATTAAAACTAACAACATAATAGAAAACCATATCATGATAAAGGTAAGTTAATGTATGTATAAATTTACTTTTTGTTTAGTTATTTACTTTTTAGTCATTTAATTTCTATTATTTTTTCCTTAAAATACTGTAACTTTTTTTAACATCAGCTTTATGTGTCCTTATGTTGTTTTTTCAAAGCACCATCCCCTTTTGCACTTATGTGACATGTGATGAGATTTGAGTGGGGTATATGTATACACAGAATATTTTCAAACTTTTATCAACTAATTAATCTTTACATCTTATAGGAACCCATCGAGACTCAATCTCTCTGAGTGCATGCCCTAAGGGGTATACCAAGAAAAGGATAGGTAGAAATTTAGTGATTCATAGTATTATTGTCTCTTAATACCACATTATTATCAATCCAACCAGCTCTTAAAACCATTCCCTAAGCTATTACTCCTCCATTATACACTCCTATAGTATTTTTCCTCTTTCCATCCCTCTTTTCCTCACCTCGATCCCCTTTCACTAGTTGACTATACTAAGTTAGCTAGGTCTACCATGTACATTTTTCAACCTTTGATTACTATATAGGGTCAACTGGGTCAACCTTGTATTTTTTTTTGGGTATTTTTCACTTGGAGTTTCATTATCCCTTCAACTGACCTAACTTGAGACCTAGTGATTTATCTCCTAAAAACATACAAGGTCAACTGGGTTAACCCTATACAACTGACATATTTAGAAGGGTTCAAGGTGAGATCTTCTTATAAATATAAGATCATTTCATAATTATTTTAATATGCAATCAAGAGTTATTATTCACTCATGATTCTTTCCAATTTACTCTTCCACCATTATAATTAAGGAGTCTTAGCTTAGGGTTTCTATTTGGAGAATCTATTATTGTGGATGAGTATTAGATGTTTTGGCCCTTCTCATTTATCCTTAAAAACTATAAAAACCTCTTGCAAAGCCCCTTTGTTCAAGGGAGAGATTGAGTCTCAATAGGTTCACATTCAGGTAAGTATATTTTAGCTTTGTTATCTCTTTAGTAGATAAAACTAGCATAAGTATTGGCTCAAATAATATTACTCTTCATATTCCATGTATTAGGTTCTAACTCATACTTTTATTAAATGAGATTCTATTATACATGTTTTTATTACTTCTAACCCCTCATATTATACCACAAGATTTGGTGTGCACTAGATGAGATTTACTTTCTTATTTATTATAATAGAGTGTACATTTAAACCTAGGAAATTTTTAAGGTTGTTTCATGATTGTGTTAGACTGTAGGCTTTGTAACCCTTCATATCATGGTGTATTATGACAAGTGATCCCCTAATCAAGTCTATCAAATCCCCATATTGGTCATGCTCTCACTTAATAAATGTATTCATAATTGGAAGTGTAGGTATGCTCTATCTCCTCCAAGCCAAGATTGATTTATAGACATGACCCATTTTTTATTGCATACACTATGCATAGTGATTACTCTATTTTGATTTAGTAAATGTTTTATCATTTATCATATGCTAATTTTCTCTGTATTTGTTGTTTCTATGATTTTTTGTTTCATAAATACATCTATATTTTTAATTAATAATCTAAAACTATGAATTTATGCCATTTTTGTCTTTATTTATGTATCTTCCCAAGCTATCCCTATAATTAACATAATCTAGAGTCCTTTAATAACCTCTACTAACAAATATCATGCTCCAATACACATGGCCTAGACAACACCCCTTAAGTTGTGATTTTTAGTGACACTCCACTAAAATCCTATAGATGGAGTGGATATAAAGTTAATAGACCCTCTCATAAATCCCATTATCACCCTTTTCCATAGACTTGTACACCATCAAATTGTAAGGAATATGTGGGAATCACCTATTTAATCTTATTTTTCCTAGATGAAGACCATTCAACCAAAAATAACTATTATTGTTGGGGAAAAATATTCTTAAATATACTCACTACATACAAATACCTAGTGAGGTTTTGGGGACAAAATTATTCACCACTTTGTGTGAATATGTTGGTAAGTTATTAGTTATGTTTCATAAACCCTTATTTACTAAGCAGATGGTCTTTAACTTATATGATTTAGTATGTGTTGTTAAAACACATTTTGATTGTAAACTTCACACCTTAGACATCAAGTCAAAATAAAATATTAAATTAGGTCAATTTTGAAGAAGTCCAATCAAAAGTAAAAACATGTCTATTTTGACAAAAATAATTATTAAAAGTTAAATCAAAATAAAAAGTTAACATCAAATCGTATCAGATATGACCAATTCAAAACAAATCAACAATCCAAATGAAGTCAATTTAAAAAAAGACTTAATTAATATCTATTTTCACCAAGTCACATCAATTCCATGTTAATCATATATAAAATTGAATCTTATTTTTCCATTAAATATCCCACACCTATCGATTGGGAATGACAAAATCATAATGTCCATATTTTATTACATATAACTTAATTCCAACATTAAACATCAAGATCTAATTTGAGCTTAATCACAAAAAACATCATAATAAAACATAACATCAAACATTAAACATAAACCTTCAAATCAATCTAAATGTAATGTAATTTAGATCATGGCATATTAAAACTCATTTGGGTAGAATCCTAATGACTCCCATAATACCAAACCTATTCTAGCATCTCCATCCATAAGTCAAGACATGATTTACTAAATCTTAAAAATTAGCCAATGGGTATCCCACCTAGCATCCCTTATTAGCCCTTCATCCAATAATTCAACATCTAATTCCATCGAGTCACAAACATCAAACAATCCACTATCCAAACCCATCAATCCTTAGAGTCACAATAAATCTAATTATCCCATTATATTCTACCATCATCCTTATAGGGATCCTCATCTATGCAAGAACCATGTAAGTCTAACTTTGAGAATCATCCATTAATGATATACCAAGATACCCTTCCCAATTACAATCAAACTCTTCTACCTCCAAATGAAGATCAATACAATCACTTTATCTTATGATATTTCATATTCAATGAATTCATTTTTATTTAATCACCCATCTTTTAATAATCTAAAATTATTGTTGTCCCACCCATCTATGATGAAGGACTCCTATTTAATGAGAATATATTAGATGAACTATACCTTGGCCAACCATCCATCCTTAGTTTACCTATCTATTACTATCCACTCTTTTTCAATCAATTACCGTTCTTTGATGAAACCATATTTAATGAGATCATCCTTTACCTATCACCCAATTTCTCATCATATTCTGAAACTTCTATCGTATAATAAAATTTGCCTCCTAGGGTAATGTTATTTATAGACAACAAACATCAAGGTGCCTTCCATTTGTACATGACCAAAATCAACATAATTTTCTTACCATTTTGGTACCACATCATTTACCAAATTGAGTCTCATCATAAATGAGGATATTAAATATAAATATCATTTAAGGTTACCTAAGGATGGCCTCGTCACTTTTTTTTCAAAATATAAAATATATTATAGTAATCAAAATTCCCTAAAGAATGAATTATAAAGGCAAAGGTCTTGGCCTTCATGAGAAAAGTAATCTTAAAACTTATCCATGTATGTACACACAAAATTTATCATGGTATTAACTACAAATCTTTCATAAATCAACATAAATGTGTTAGTGATATTTTTAGTGTTTTTGATCAAGCCTCATCTAACATTAACATAGACATTATTCATTGTCCCTACAAGGATCATGTTTCTGCTAATCATCTTACCAATACCATCCATAATTTTCACCATTTTAAAATTCAATCTCTTGTACCTATCAATTGAGAGTGATAAAATCAATTATTGTTAGCCATTTTCCATATAATATAGAATTCATGGTTGGAATCTATCCATAGGAGTATAAATCAATGTCAACATAAAAAAATACAATAAATCAAAACCTAAAATCAACATTCCTTACTGAAAACTTATTTGAGGCACTATAAGAAAATCAATATCAAAATTAAAAAAAAGTCGAATATTTAAGACCCTTAGTGAATAAATCTTTGAGCTGCTATAAAACCAAAATAAAACTTTGAAAAATTGAAGAGTCAATCTCCCTCCTTTGTAATTACATTCCTATGATAAATCTAGATCATTTATTTCAATTACCATCAGTGCAATATAAAATTCCTTGATCATCTAACCAAGGATACTCTCAGTCTCATAAAATGTTAAACTGTTGATCTAATCCCCCTTAACATCATGATCCCCACATCCCTTAATATATGTAAAGCATATAACAAACATCCTCTATCTAATACAACTCCTACTTCATCTTCATTGTCAAAACAATTTTTCATAGGGTTATGATGAATCCTAATCAATTTTGATGAAATAAATCTATAAATCATATAATTTCATAATGATATCTCTAGAGCATATACTTGAAAGATAAAAGGGTTAGCAATATACATCTCACAATGCTAAAATGAGTTGGTATGATAAAAAACAAATATCGCAAATAGAAAATCTAAAATCAATAAAATCAATAATCAAAAGAGAAATAAGTAATTCATCCAATGTTGAAACCATGTTTATGGTACCTTGAGCAAGTACCATGATGAAAAATACACTTGTAACATCATGTGTAAATAATCAATTGTTTGCAATAACCTTGAAACTTGGGGGAAGACCAATCTTCATCCTTACACATTTTATTCAAGTCATCTTGGCTCATCCAAATATTCATCATAAAACAATCCTTTCATATATCCTAACATTCCCATCTTTTCTTTTGTATTAACCTTAATAAATAAGTGGAAGAGATATTAAGCCCTACTTTTGGAAACATCTTGGCATATAATTTTAACAACACTTTGATGATTTGAAAATTGGTTCCTACGTGAAATGCTCCTTGGAGATCCCTAATCCATTCCTCATCATCCAATATCATCCAACATCATCATGTATCTCATCCATCCATTACATTTTCCATCATGGTATTACAAAAGATTTTCATTTTGTTAATGACCCCTTATCAATACATCCAAATAACCACTTTGTATATTGTTATTGTAAAAATCCAAAAACATCATAAAATACAAAACATCCAAAAAATACTAAAACATCATAAAATTCAAAAAATTCAAAAACATTAGAAAATAAGAAAATCCTTAAAAATTAGAAAAGGCCAAAATAAATATAAAGAAAAAAATCCAAATAATATTTGTCTTATCCGAAAATCTAGTCAAAATCCCTAATCAAATCATTTCATCTACCATTGGCTTGTGTCCTTCCCAAATCTACCCTACTCAAGATAAGTCAAGGCAATCATTGATGTAATCCAAGCTCAGTTCTTCAAGCTTATTTGGTTAAAATCAAGTGTGCATCTCGTCATCAAGATATTTCATTCCCATGTCCACCTTTATTATAGAAAAGCACTATTCCATCCTTCATGAGGTATGTACCTAGGGGAATTATCCAACTATCATCATCATCACATGTTCACACATGTATTTTGGACTTTATATATGATAAAAAGTTTTTTATTGATCTTGTTTTCAAGCATTTTTGTTTAGTTTCTTAATTTTTTAATTTTATTTTTGTGCCTTGACTCATGGTGCCTCCTAATTGGGTCATCATAGTTTTTCCATATCATGATTCCTCATATCATGTGATTTTACATGAGACCATCCATATATATTTGATCATAATGACATCATAATGTTTATATATCATGGTGTGTTTGTGTCATTTGTCTTTTGGATTGGGGTTAGTCCTTATATATAGAAATACTAGGCCATAATGGTGTCTTATATCATGTTAAATATTATCATGTGCAACTTCAAAAATTAAGTTACAAACTATATATGGAGACACTCTAAAATTACAATATATCCCCTTTCAAAAACTAGTCAAATCCATTTTCTAATCAACTAATCTCACCCCTCTTTGGCATTTATCAACATTAGATCAACATCTATTTCTCATCAATTCCCATCACATTCATCCCTTCTTGAGAGAACTATAATAGACTAAGGTCTATTTTGAATATTTAGGTAGTGATTAGTTACATGGAGTTTTTAAGGCCAAATTGACCACCATTATTCCCATTTTAGTTGTCTTTTCATCATTATATTCCTCCATTTTTGGGAGAACTAAATTAGCCTAAGTTCTTTATTGACTATGTAGATAATACTTAGTCACATGGATTCTATGACATCAACTCAACCACCATTAACATTCTCATTCTCATAATTTTTCTTATTTCCACATCCATTCTTATCAACATATTTTTATTTTAACTAACTATCCATACATAATAATCATCCCTATATCCTAGTGTGAAGATAGATATTGGGCACATCCCATGTTCTTCTAGAATTTGTCCAATTCTCTCTATATATAATCACATCATTATTTAATAGTTATTTTAATATTAAGGCATCATCATGTGCCTAGTTTTATACAAATTCTTCATCCTTTGAAAATTTATTATATTGTATGGACATACATTTATATCAAGCTATCAACATCCATAATCTAACAATGTGATCATATTAGCTTTAATCTATGCAATTTATTAAATCATTTATTTATTCTTGTTAAATAATTAATAAATTATTATTACATATAATCATGTATCTCAAATTACCCCCTATTGGGGGAAATAAATCATGCAACTCATAGTTGTATATAGATCATTCCAAAATTTAAGCCTATAGATTTTCAGGATATTTTTCCAACATTAGACATGCTTGGGTAAAATTAGAGTGTGCATATTTTCTTGCAATGTATCCTTACCAAATATAATATATTTGGGTAAAATTAATCCATCCTCAAAAAATCTAAGTAGACAATAATTATATCAAGTAGGTGAATCTCATCCATGGGTTAGTATTCATTTTACTATCCACTCATCACATCTTATCTCCCAACACCTATTTCTTCATCACCCACCCATTGATTATTTCATTATATCTTCTTCCTCTATTTTGTGAGATCCAATCCATGTCCTTCATCCCTACATGACCTCCCATGGGGGAAATCATCCATCAAATTATTTTATCATCATCTTCCTATTTTGATTGACCTTTTTTTGAATTTTTCATTCTTTGAAAAACTATTACTCCACCCATTGTATATCATAACACCTTATAAAATAGGGGGAAATTTTAGACACTTAAAAATTAGACATTTTGTATCAATTTTAACTATCTTACTAATACATAATAAAATCATCCCAAACCATCAAATTGGTCTTCTATTTACACTAACATCTCTAGTCTAATCATTATCATCCCCTTGATCAATTAATTATTTCTTCAATGATCAAAACCATTCTCAAAAAATTCACATGACATATTATTTTTTTATTAATATCAATTAATTAGTAACCTATCATTAATGAAAAATTCCATGGAATGTACATTTCCTATTTTTCATAATTTAATTAATCATATTTTCCTCACATTCTCTCACAAATTAATTTTAATTCATCTCTAATCCCCATACAATCCATTTTTAAACAAGTCATGTTAGAATCCCATACCTCATAAATTATTTATTTTACACACTTCATCCCTCTTTAGTTCACACTCTACCTCCCACATTTATAAGGAGGAGGACTAATCCTTAGCCATTAATATTCAATCTCATCAGATAGTCCATATCCATTCATAAAAGTTATAAATAGATGGATCCCCCTATCTTCTTATCGAATATTGATAACATAATTAAGTTATACACCTTTATGGATCCACCCATATATTAATCCCATCACTTTTCAATCCAAATAATCTATTTAAGAAATGGGAGGTGTTGTCTATTTGATCATGTGCATCCATAAATAAGATTTCAACTACATTAATACATCTAGTCACATCACAAATTTCAAAATATAATTATAAGAAGGTATAAAAATTGTGTTTGTTTTCTCTTTTGAATTTAATTTTCTTTATTATTTATTAATTTGAGGACACATGCTTAAGTTCATGGTATCATTTCAATTTATGTTTTCATTTTTGATAATGAAGCTAACCATTGTCTCATGATGTTACAATGTGTATACTAATATTTAGATAATAAAATCAATTTTTTAATCTTGAAATACAACTATGCCTATAAAATCATATAATAAAACCTAGATTAGTCATCTCAAACATTAATTTGGTTTAGATTTATATTTAATAATCAAACTAGTTTTACTGGTTGTAATGAGAATATAATCTTCATATAACATAATTAAGATAATATGACCATTTTCATTTTTCACAAAGAGATAATTATCAAAATAACAATTCAAAAAACTTAATTATTTAAAAAACATGTGATTTTATTGTACCAAGGTCTAGGATCTTGTTTTAAACCTTACAAATATTTGTTTAAGTTGCATAAAAATAATTCTTTTTTAGGTTCTTCAAAATTTTTAGTTTGAGTAATGTATATTTATTGTTCTAAGTCATCATTCAAGAAATAATTTTTAACATCCATATGGTGTGTTTCTCAACAATTTATAACTTAAAGATAAATAAATAAAATATGGGTACTAATTTTTTCCACATGAATAAAGGTTTCAATATAATAAATTATATGTTTTTGAATAAATCCTTGAGCAACTAACCTAGATTTAAATTTTTCAATTTCCCAATTGAGTTATATTAATTTTATAAATCCATATAGAACCATCAATATTTATTTTATAAGGAAAAGGGACAACATTAACTCTTTATATTCAAACTACATAACATATTTCCATCTATCATCCTAAATGGATTTCTTGAAATATCAAGGTTCCCATTCATAAAAAGTCATTAAAGAATGAAAAGTATGATGACTTATAGTAATTTTATTAATATTTTTAATACTAAAAGACTGCATTAAGTATTCAACCCATTTAGCTATTTTATAATGAATAAAAAATGGGTAAGGTTTCACCTCAAACTTAAATTTATCAAAATTTGGATCATTTACCTCTATTACATCTATTTCTTCAAAAAGAGGGAAAAAAAATGTTTGGTTCCTCATAAGAGTAAATTTGAGAGGGTTCTAGAGAAGGGTCACAAAAATTCTTTGTCAAGAATTTGAATTTCAATGATTTTTCATTTACACAGATCATACACCTTTAATCCTCTACTTATTCCTCGATAACCCATGAAAAATCAAGTGTATGTTGTAGGATCAATTTTATTTCTTTTGACTTTATGAATAAAAATAAATCAAGACTCCAAATGTGCTAAGGTGAGAAACACTTGGAATATTATTACACCATTTATATAGAGTAAATATATGTAAGTACTT
This sequence comes from Torreya grandis, assembly GCA_037957365.1. Classification (NCBI taxonomy): domain Eukaryota; kingdom Viridiplantae; phylum Streptophyta; class Pinopsida; order Cupressales; family Taxaceae; genus Torreya; species Torreya grandis. The sequence goes on from JARHVA010002930.1 coordinate 70,918, forward strand.
AGTATTAATTATATCAATAATATGTACAATGGTGTTCATAGATTAAACCCAAATAAATATAGGAACACTTATTGACTACAACATAATTCTATCCATTTCTAGGACAATCTTATTTTACCTCTCAAAAAATACATTTTAATGTGGAGAATAGGGAGTTTCAAGTTCTCTTTAAATACCACATGAGATATGAAATGAATAAAATTATTTATTAATGTATTCACCACCATTTTCAGGTTTAATTTGAGAGAAAAGACAAGATGCAAAATAAAAATCATTACAAATGTAAAGACCATTATTTTGAATAACTTCATCAATCAAAGAACCAAAATGATATTTAATGCACCATTTATCCTTAATAAGTGTTACAATGAAATTACAATGTGTAAGATAACAACATGATTATTTTTTTATGTTTAGTAACATAAAAAATATCATTTAAGAATCCATTTACAAATTTGGTTTTAACTTGTTTGGTTGCATCATGAAATTAATTACCACATAAATATATCCTTTCATATGTATAATTAGTATCAGATAAAATATTATAAGAACATCCAATGTGATGCAAAGCACCATTGGATAAATAAAAATCATTAACATTAGAAGCAAATAAGGTAGCATAAAGAGCGATGGTATTAGAATTTTGATCTTGATTGCTATTTTGATTTGAATTTTAATTTTTATGTTGACTTTGATTATAAAATTTATTCCCTTTGTTATTTACAAGGTTTTTATAATTATACCCCTTTTTTTAATAATAATCTTCCTTTTTATGACCAATTTTATCACATAATTTATAATTCCCATTAAATTTAACTTTAAAGTTAATGTTTATAGTTTTATTTTTCCCATATTTATTATTTAAATTACATGTTTTTGATTTAAATTTCTATTTTTCATTATTTTAGCGAGAATTTGTTTGAGCGAAAGTTCTTGAGTAGGATTCTATTTACAATATAAATTCATCATTATATGTTCTTATTGAATGAGAAGAACTTAAAGGGCATTGAGATCAAGGATGTATTGATTTGTTTGATATTTAGAGTCAAGAATATAAATAAAGTTTTGAAATTTGTCATGAATATTTAACTGAATACTAAAATATAAAATGTGATCTTGAATTAAATTATAATTACATCCATTTAACTATGACTCAATGTTTTTAGTTTTAGAAATAAAATTAAAACTTTTTCATCACCTTTAATGGGATTTGTCATGAGTTAAAGTATAATTTTAATAATTTTTGAGAGCTTAGTACCTTCATGCTTTGATTTAATATGTTTCCAGTATTCACTAGGATATTCTTGATTACCGACATGGAGTAAGAATTCATCTATAACATTCCTTATGATGATCAACATAGCTTCTTGAGTTTTACATTTTAATTTGTCACATGTATACTAGATGGAAGTTTCTTAGTACCATTAATAATAGTCCATAATTTTAGAGCCATAAATTTGGCTTTAATACAGACCTTACAAATTTTATAGTTAATTCCATTTAAAATTTGTGACTTATCCATATTGAAGCTTTGGGATGTTATTTTCTTACAACTATAATATTTTAAAACAAAATTTCAAAGTAAAAGATGTAAATAAAATTTTACACACATTTTTATGTCCATATATAGCGATAAACTGACCCATGCCTATGTTTATGACTCTATAATAAAATAAATATAGGTTTAATTTTATGATAAATAAAGATTAACAAGAAAATAAAAAAATTATTTTATTTATAAGTAGTCTTCTTGATCAAGCACACTAAAATGAATAATCCAAAACATTTGATATCACTTGTAAATGCAAAATTGACCTCATTACTCATGTTGTGATATTTATGAGGGAGGAATGATATCAAAATATATTAGCAATTTTACTTCTTAGAAGATAGACAACAAAAAAAAAACCTTCTTAGTTATTTTTATCCAAATTTTTGATACCATTAGATAGGTTCAAAAAAAACATTGCCAATCAAACCTACACCTTTATATACCACCTTGAAAATATCATTTTAAGTCATGTTTAACATGTATTAAGCTAAGTTTGACATGTTTAAGGTAATTGTTCTTTCTAACATTATACTTTTCCAATCATGTTTGTCTTAGTTAAATGGGTCAAAAAAGTATCAAAGTTTTTTAATGTCTTTGTTATGGAATTTAAAACATTTAAATTAACTTCATATCATCTCATGGTCCATACAAGTTCCCATGAAAATGTTAAATCTTCCTCTCTAAATTTACAATCCATTTTGAGGTGTTTTTTTTTTTTTTTTTAAATAATTTTATAATGTTTAAAGGAGATTTTAGCAATAAATGGAAGGTAAATAATTTGTATTTTCTATTATAATGTTACATTAATATATATAGGCATGATAAAATCCATTGATGTTGTGCTATCAGGGTCTCCAAGTAGAATATGATAGTTCTCATGGAAAAAGAGAAGTTTTTCATAAGGTGGTTATAGGTTTTTAGCATGAAGTTCCTCTATAGTAATATCCATATCATTCTCCATATCCATAAAAATCAACCAAGGAATTTGTATGAGCTATATATCTTAGAAAAGTAAAAAACACTTCATTTCTCCTATCCAGTTCATTGGCAATCTTGTAAAAGTAGTTTTAGTTTCCTCATTTCATATAGAGGAAAGAGAATGGTGACATTTACTCTTGAAAAAATAAGTGGGTACCAATCTAATTTAAATCCATGGAAATTTTTATTATATTGGTACATCCTCCTTTATGAACAATAATTAAGAAGATAGGGTGGTCTAAAACCCTATTAAAACCCCATATGCTCAATTTTCTCCGTGAAATGGTAGATTGAATCTATTTAGAATCATGAATTAAATTAGAGAGGATATATGGGGTTTTTAAAACCATTAAATATGATATAAAAATCCCTATATGGCATATGTGATCTCAAGGATGAATAACTTTTCATGTTTAGAGTAGTTTACAAGTTGAAAACATGTAGTTCTTGATGTTCTAGGGTTTTTAATAGTTAAGAGTATGTGGATGAAGCTATCAAATCATATTTAAAATACATATAATTATCTATATGTCCATTAAATATTTATTCATTCCTAATCCACACCCAAAAGTTTATCAAGATGATGGTAACCTATAGATTCTCACAAGTGCTCATCATTCATCAATTTGTAAAATAGAGTCTTAATACTTTAAGAGTCCTTTTTTGCATTAAAATACTTATATATGGTTTTTTTTGCATGTTTTAGTTATTTAAATCCATATAAATCTCTTCAAATCATTATTAATACCTAAAAAGGCAAAATAATTTATGTTTTGATTCACCAAAAGATGGTGTAACCTATAATTGGGAGATCAACATGGTTTTAGTTATGAACATGAAGAAATAAATGAAGTTAATTGTTTTAATATGAAATTAAATTATATATCATACCTTCATAACCCACCAACATGACTTATCACTTCAATACTAGCTTTTACAAGTAACATACAGTAGTCTTAGGCTTAAGACTATGTATAAGTTTGCATGCAAAAAATTTAATTAAAAAAGGTTCAACCTTACATTATCAATGATGTATGAGGGTCATAAACTCATGAAAATTATTTTTAGGAAATGGATAATTGTTCTTAGGTTCAAGATGATCAAAAAATTTATCATGAAAGGCTTACAATAATGAAAATGCAGACCTATAGGTCTCTTTTTCAATAGAAATGCAATCAATTTTTTATTAAGAGATGAGGTTTGAGAACTTAAAAATATATAATAACTATTATAAGACACTATGTAGATGTGTTTAATTCAAATTAAGGATAAATATTGAGTAAGAGACTCACTTTTGAGCTATACTAAACATCAAGCCAAAAATCATCCCTATAGGTTTGTACCTTGGAGTGAAGAAGAAGTGTATCTTTGTATTGAGTATAGATTCTTAGGAGGTAAGTTAAATAATATCAAGTATATTTATGAGTTATTAAATCCTAAGATGAAAATAATACCACCAAAGATGATAATAGACTCCGTGAAGAGAACCCAGACCTAGCATAACTTATAGGACTCATTGGCACCTAAAGGTATGTTTTAAAAATGTGAAGAAAATTTGTAACTCTTATTAATATAAAGAGTTTATAAGTATAATTAAATCATTAATATCAGTATCTAGATTTTACATAAGGTTTGGAGCCCTTAAATTTTGAAAACAAGCTTCAAAGAAGGTGATTAGAGCTAAACTAGCCTAATGGCCTACAAACCCTCAAATATGAAAAGTAGGTTACATAGAATTTTAGAGTGTGGATGACAATTTTATATCATTTAAAACCATATTATACATATTTATATACCTATTTTACACCATAATAACCAATGAAATTCAATTTTGAAGCTATTAAGGCCTAAAAGACCTCTCTCGATCTTCACACAAAGTCTACCTAGCCTGAGAGGCATTTTATTCTACTTGGAATGGTAAAAAGGAGTTATATTTGAATTCAAGATAATATGGAGTGTTATGGTTCCTTATATAATTATAATATATGGAATTAATTTAGTGGTTAAGGCCCTTAACTCTATGAACAATCACTAAGACCAAAAGAGCCTCTTAAATGCTTGTTAAAACTTGAATGTGACTTGGTGGAAAAATTTGGCCCTTAGATGCCCTGAAATGAAAATTTTAATATTTAATTACCTATGTGACATATTTATGTCCCATGGGAATTATAAAAATTAAATTGGTTGCACATGTGAAGGGCATGGTGTATGGATTCAGCTTGAAAATCAAGGTGCAGGCCTAATTAGAAGTATGTATAGGAGTGGTAAGTTTTCAAATCAAGTTATAATTATTTTTAATCATATTAATAGGTTATATAACCCCTTATTAAACTTTTTATACCTCCTAATATGGTTCATGAGCTATTCAATTCTATAGTTTGGGCCAAAAAAGGTGAATGCACTACTTTGTTTCCCAAAAAGCCAAGTTGCAAACCTCTGGAGACACTTGGAGAGATTTAATTCAATGAATTTAGTTTTATTATTATTTTAAAGTCTTTACCAAACTAGCATAAATATTTAAAACCTATTAATTTCCTTAGAAATCACTCTGGTTACCTCTCAGGCCTTAGCATGTACCTAGTCTAGGGTTTGATCCATTTATTGGTTGACCCATGTATACAATGTTCTATGCCATAAAATTTAACCTATAATATTTTTAGGATGTATTTAAACTAAATAAAACATTTTCTTTGAGTTTCACATTTTTTATGGATGTGTAGATCAAAATATCAATTTCCTATGCCTAGAGATCTAATTGAGGGTTAATTGAAAGAAGAATAGGTGGACTAAGTACACCTAAATTGAGTGTTTTATCATGATATTTATAAAAAATTATGAAAATACAAATGGGTACTAAAATCTATGTTTGGTTTTCTAGGAGCATCTATAGAATTTTATAGACAAAGAGATTTATATGTTCTAAGGATTATAAAGAAATTGAAGGCAAGTATCAGCCTTAGGGGTGAAATGGTGTGTTAGAGAGTGTATAAGGTAACCAAATGGGTTTATACAAGTTTTTAAATATATATAGAGGTAACTCATGGATAAATGTTTCATTGATGAAGATAAAATCAAGGTTTAAAACATTTGAGCAAAGGAGAGCTAGTAAGGATTGTGAGATTTTAAGAATAAAAGAGGAAGTTTACAATAATTGTAGAAGAGTATCATGGAAGATCACAAAAATATTAACCAATAATGACAAATTTTTAGACATAAACTTTTAAATCTTTCAAACCAATAATTTGCAATTAAATGAATGGAATCAGTGTGTCATCCAAGAAGACTAAGAGTTACTTTATGCCACACTCATGAAAGAAGGGATCATATAAAGTATAAACATGTTGGTAAGGAGTTCATAACTACCTACTTGCATATTCATATTTATTGTAACTTGTTCCTTGGGGATGACACTTTCCATAAGCCTCTCAAACATTATCTTTCTTACTTTCTCTCATTGACTTCTATACATTCAACTTTGTTTGGCTTGGTAAAGGATCCTCCACCTGAGTATACAAATCCCTCCTCATTTGTATGCCTTTGATAAATTAAGGCTACTATTTTTAACTTTTTATATGAATTTAATTAGTGTGTATGCATATATAATTAATATTTTTAAGTGATTTACATAGTCTTTCATGACATTTTGTCATATTCTAGCACCTATATGTAGTTTGAAATCTTCTCTTACAAGTCATATGAATTTTAAAGTGAAGTGTAAAGTTTTAGTGATTTTACCTATTCATTAATGTTATTTTATACCTATTTATTAGTCTTCTTATCCTAAACATATATTAAAACTATCACATTGAAATATTGATGTAGGAGACTCATATTATGAGTAGTGTCTGTTCAAACAAGTCTCATGGTTGATGTGCACATGTAACTAGTTGGTAGTGGTCAATTAGTCTAGTGAACCACTCCCTAGTTAGGTTTATTTTATGTTATCCATCTCCCTTTTACCTTAAAATCTATTAGTGTAGTATTGTGAGCCTAATTAATATATCAAGTGGAGTTAACCCTATAATATACAAATTCAATCCACCTATTAGGCCACCCACCACCTAGGATTATCTCCATGTTACCCAAAAATTTGAAGGCTTAAACAAATTTCCAAGGGTGAAAATTTGGGCTATAATAGTTCTAGCATGCCTAGTGAGATAATATTATCAATAAATTGCATATTTTTTTGTGTTGCTTTTCAATACACTATCCTTTTAAGTCATGAACACAAACACTAATAGTGACTCTAAGCACATTTAGTTAGTTGCATCATTTTGAGTATTCTTTGTATCATGTATTATCTCTATCTTATCTTTTTCATGAGTTTTCATGGCTGATGTTGGTGTATATTTATATTTTACTCAATTTGGTGGGTCCTAAAAACAACATATTGACCCTTATCAGTAGCTTAATGAGTCATATCAGTCTTATACTAATCCATACCAGACTTATAATGACCCTATTTACCCTCCCTATTATCCTATATATTAATGTAATTATCCTTGATATTAAGATTTCTACCCTTCATCCTTACCTCATCAACCTTACCAAGATGGTAAATCTTCATATCAGTCCTTTCAAACTTGCAAAGAGCAAAAATCTAAGCTTCTTATGAAGATATGGAAGAATGAAATAGTATTGAGGAAATTTGATAAAAGGATAGAGATTGATCAAAATGTCCCAAGTCATCTCATGAAAAATCTAAAGGATACATTGAAGTTAATAAGGAGTGAATGGTCATCCTTTGATTAAATTAACCAACATGTCCTAGCTAATGAAATGGTATAAATAATAAAATTAAAGGAATTCATGGAAGATAGGCTAATAATATTAAAAAATAATAATTTCAATATATTAAATTCAAATTACCTTCTCATACTCCACATCAATCCTATTGTGATCCTAATTTCATTCATCTTGAAAAAAACCATTGAATACAAATTTATTCTAAGAAGACCTCACTCATCTCTCTTAAAGATCAATCTAATCTCCTTCAAGAACCTTCATTCACCATTCAAGCTATAATACTCCACCAAGAGAAAACTCGTAAGTTCAAAATCCTAATTAGGAACCAAGTAGTGGAGTCATGGGAGAATATTGATGAATCATGCTTACAATAATAAATTAAAGCTAAGGAAGAGGTTATTTTTATGAAATCCCCATCCCTCCTTCCTTAATAACCTTAGACTTTTCCATATTGGAATTTTATCTAAAAAGGCATCCAAAACAAGAAAGAGGTACTTTTTGAGAAGGTTAAAATCCTAAGCTTCAAGAATGTCTATATAATTATCAAGCTAATTCATGAACCCATTATACATTTACCCACCCCTCTTCAAAATCATAAACATTTCCCATCATTAAAGTCAATTAAAGAGACATTTAAAATGAATAAGGAGGTCCATGTTGATAATATGAAGGCCAAAGTATGTCAAGGTTTGAGGGATTGGTTAGTGAATGGATAGAGAAGAAGGAATATCTCATTGATCATGAAATCCCAAGGTTGGATTATGAGATTAAAAAACACATTTTTGAGGAATAACATGTTCTCTTGATGAGTAATGAAATTCAAGTTGTAGTTGTAATTTAACAAAATGAAAGATATGAAGATTACTCTTCAAGTGAACATGAAGAATAAATCACTATTGACACTCCTCTTGATGAAGGAAAGAATAAATCAATATTTAAAAATGAATATAGATGTGATATTTATGAAGTGGTAAAACAATTTTAAGGAGAGAACACTCTTAAAGATGAGCATTCAGATGTGAAGGAGAATTTGTCAAGAAAGAATGATGATGTGGTAGTCCTTAAGTAAATTGAGTAGGTTGGAGATTCCTATGAGGATATTTATACAATCATTGTCTTGGAAAATGAATAATATTATTAATACATGAAGGAGAAAGATATTGAAAGGAACATCATGGTAACTAATATTATTAAGTCTCATTTATAGGTTTAAGGATATTTGAAGGACATGTGGAAATCCTACCTAAATATGTTAAAGGAATTTGAAGAATATGGTAGGGTGATCCATCTAGAATATCTATATGAGGTTATTGAGAGAAATGTGAAGTTCCTATAAATATAATATGTCTCGAATATCATCACCAAAAGGTCTAATTCCATGGTGTAGCAATGTATGATGAGTATGACACTCTTCAAGATGAGCAAGAGATGGATTTCAAAGAACCAATACAAGATGAGGTTGATATTCCCTTCATGGATCATCATGATATGTGGAAATACTATTTTGAGATTATCAATGAGTTTAAATCTTTTCAAGGATATATGTCTCTTGTTCGGCAGGTTGAAGAAATCCCAAAACATAATGGATATCTTCAAGGGACCATAGTTAATCAAGAATAACCTATTGATGAGGCAATAATGGTATTATTTATGGCAAGAATCCAAGCTTGGGATAGGTATGATTTTTTTATTGACCCACATCGTTAATCCATGAACAATGGAATGAATAAATAATTTTTGATGGCTAGACATGAAAATCATGAGTATGCTACCATCTCAAAATGTGGATCTAAGCTCTCACTCCATGAGCAGTCCCTAGTTATAATTCACTCAACATATGATAATATAATTTCATTAGGGTACTGTGATCTTGAGAGTTTCACATTTGATCCTAGAGGAAGAAGATATGTTAAGGTTAGTTGTGTATATTTGGTTACTTATGCTTTTGTTTTCCCTAAGTGCTTTATAGTATACTTTTTCCTTAGCTTTATGTGTTACTTATTGTCTTGTTTTAGTGTGTTTAATTATTTATTTATTGTATTGGTGGAGGTAGTCAGTTGTCTTAGCTATTTTGATGCATTTTCAATCAAGTTTCAAGGCCAATTAAAGTCTCATTTGAGGGCAAATTACTCCATATCCAAATGGATGGACAAGGCAACTAGTGTAATATGCTTAGGAAATAAGCATCCCCAAGAGACTACCAAAGATGTTGGCCAAATTTTGGATATAATTAGAGAGGTACAAAAAAAATATTTCCAATAAAACCTCCACCTTAATTTACCACCTTTAAAATCTAATTGTGAGTCATGTTTAACATATATTAAGGTAAGTTTGACAAGTTTAAGGTAATGGTTCTTTCAAACATTATGATTATCATATCATACTTGTCCTATTTAGGTGGGTCCAAGGACTATAAAATGTTTTTAATGTATTTTTTATGGAATTAAAAATGTTTAAATTCACTTCATGTCATCTCATGGTTTGTACAAGAGCCCATGAAAATGTTAAATCTTCCTCTCTAATATTATAAGCCTTTTTTGAGGAGTTTTTTGATCATTTTATAATGTTCAAAAGTAGTGTTTTACAAGAAATGGAAGGTACATAATTTTAATATTATATTATCACATTTAATTCATCTATAAAATCATGATAAACTCCATTGATGTTGTTCTAGTAGGGTTTCCAACTAGAATATGATAGTTTTCATGGTAAAATAGAGGTTTTATATAAGTTGGTTGTAGGTTTTTATCATGAAATTCATCTAAAATAAACTTCATGTGGTAATTTATCTACCTCAAACTAAAAATAGTCATTTTTATGAAATATAGGTCTCAAAAAATTGAAAAACACTTCCTTCCTCTTATTGAGCTCCTTAGCAAGCTTGCAAAGGCAATTTTAGTTTGCTCATTTTGTATAGAGGAGAGACAATTGTGACCTAATATATTAAGAAGAGTATATGGTAATAATTTAATTCAAATAAATTTCCATATTTCTTATATTTTTGGCTCCTTCTTTATCAACAATCATTAAGAAGGTAGGGTGGTCTAAAACCCTACAAACACCCCATATGCTCAGTTTTCTCGTTGAAAAGGTAGTTTGAAGATAATTATAAGCATGAATTAAATTGAAGAGGATTTTTTATCTATATAAATCCATTCCATATGCCATTAAAATCCCCACTTATTACTTTTGAGCTCAAGGAAGAAGAATTTTTCATGTTTAGAGTAGATTATAAGTTGAAAACATGGAGCTCTTTGATGCTCTAGGGTTTTTTAATAGTTGAGAGTATGTGGATAAAGATATCACATAATATTTTCACTAAATAAAATACTATATATGTATATTAAATTTTTATTTATGCCTAATCCACACCCAAAATATTCTCAACATGATGGTAACCTATAGATTCCCATAAGTGCTCATCATTCATTAATGTGCAAACAAATTCTTAATATTTTAAGAGTAATTTGTTGCATGAAAAGAATAAATATATGTATTTTGTTGTTTTTTGAGTTTTTTAAATCCATATGAATCTCTTAAAATAATTATTAATACCCAAATAGGAAAAATAAGTCATGTTCTCATGATTTACCAAAAGATGGTGTAGCCTAAAAGTGGGAGATCAACATGGATTTGGTTTTAAAACTTAGGATAACAATGAGGTGAATTTATTTAATATGAAATTAAATGATATATAATACCTTTAATAACCCTATAACATGATTTATCACTTCAATACTATCTTCTTCAAGTAACATACAATGGTCTTAGGCTTAATACTTTGTATAAGTCTGCCTACACAAAAAGTGAATTAAAAAAGGTCCAACATTACATTATTAGTAATGTATGAGGGTCATAAACTCATAAAATTGTTTTTATGAAATTTATAAGTGTCATAAATGTCAATATGAACAAAAAAATTATCATTAACGGCTTAAAGCAATGAAAATGACCTACAAGTCTACAAACCTATAGGTCTCTTTTTCAATATAAATGCAATGAATTTTATACTAAGAGATGAGGTTTGAAGACTTAAAGAGGTGTGGGAAATGTGATTGTAAACTATGGAGATGTTTGAAAGTCAAATTAAGGGTAAAATTTGAGTAGGAGACTCACTTTTTAGCTTTAATAAACATCAAGCCAAGAATCTCCTTATAGGCCTACACCTTGGAGTGAAGAAGTGTATCTTTGTGTTGAGTAGGGAGTCTTACGAGGTAAGTGAGATAAGATCAGGTATATTAACTAGTTTTTAAATCCTATGAGTAAAATTATACCATCAAAGATGATAAAATAATCCTTAAAGAGAACATAGAGCTAATGTAACTTGCAGGCCTAATTGGGACCTAAAGGTCATGTTATCAATTAGATTTTTCACACATTTGTATTTATAGTATTATGTGTAGCATGAGTTAAAACAAATATAAAATATAATTACACAATGGTAAAACCTTCAAGCTATGGAACCTTAGTGAATTAAGGTGAACCTCTAGAGAAGGCCAACTTCCTTTCACGAATCTTAGTGCAACTAGTATATGAATATTTCACATCAAATTACTACCTCTTAGTGATATTCATCCTATTGATGGTTAGAATTCTAAGGGAAATGGTTTTATAATGGTTAAAAATTATAAAATGGTGATTTAACTAAATATTATAGTGGAAATTAATGCTTTTTTTAATTAAACATAATTGAATGTTTAATATGCTACATTTATTAAAGCAAAATCTTGCACAAATATGAAATCAAAGGTAATATTGAATCTTTATCAAATAAGGAATATAATTATTTATTTTTTATCAAAAAGCTTTCAAAAGGTAATAAATAATACCATAGATGAATCTCTATGATTTAAATAAGAATCAAAGCATTCAAAAATTTAATACATACTACATACATACACAAATATGACACCAAGGAAGGTAAAACTTAAGTCTGTTAACTTTTTATAGTTACAACATGTAGATCAATTATTCAAAATAAAAATAATTTCTCTAATATAAAAAGATAGATGGGATATTCTAGGGTACCCATATTTATATGAAAATACTCACTTGAGAGAGAGAAAGTTAAAAAAACCTTGTGCTCAGTTCTAGAGAAAGAAAATATAGGAAAATTAATGAAAATGTTCACCTCTTTGGATTGAAATTGCATCCTCAATGAAGTATACAGTTAGAAAGAAGCATATAACTATTCATAATTTCAACAAGTGTTGGAGGAGTAGAGAAGTCTATTGGAATATTTTAGTTGAACCATTTCTTCTTTGAGTTGGGTTGTTTCTCACCCAAGAAATGAGGTGCTAAAAATGAACCATTACTTGGTAAATATTGAATGCTTTTAGACATTTTAATTTATAACTTGAAAATTTTAATTTTTAATTTGAAGTGAATACTTTTGCAACTTTTTAAGTCATTCATATCGACCAAAAAAGAAAGTGTAAATTACAACAAGAGTTTTTGAAACTGAATTAATTCAAATTTGTCAAAATAAAAAGTGCAAATTACAAATTTTCACTTTACAACTTAAATCCTAACAAAAGGATAATTGAAAATTACAAATGGATCTTTCTCAAAAAATTCTATCAAAATGATATTTGCAATTTTACAACTTGCAACTTTACAATGTACCTTAAAATAAAAAATGTAATCTACAAAATGTATTTTACAACTAATTGAAAAATTAATCCATAATCATGACCTTTGAAGAATTCTTGTCCTTTTTTATTGCTATCTTCTCAAGATAACTGTCAAATCTACTAAAGATATCTATAATGTGTTTTTCATCAAGACTAAGGCTGTAAAGGTTGATGATCTCACATTTTAGTATTACTTTTGATAGATCCCTAGATGCAAATTTTTAGACTTGAGTATCTTTTCCCATCTTATCTAGTGTATTGTGACACCTGATGAATTAGTGGATGGAACTCAAGTTCAAAGTCATATATTGGGTTGATTCCCTCTTGACTACCACTTTGAATTTGTATTGAACCTATTGAATAGGAATGGATTGAACTTGGTGATCTATTACTTCACATGAAAATTTACTAAGTAAATCTTCAATGTCATAAATTATATATGTTGACTTATCACATGTAATTTTTGTTGTATTAATACTCTTATTGACTACCCTAATTCTAAAATAGGATACCTTATCTAAATCTCCATGCTCTATAGAACTTTTCAATATACTTTTTGATATGAGCATCTCAGTCTCAATTAGATCAACAACCTACAATTTTGGAAATAATAGGTTTAGTCTTTCAATCCCTTCCTCATATTTTCTTATGTATGCTTTCAAAGATGCATGATCATCCTTCAGAGTCTTGTAATAGTCTATTACCAGATCTATCACTCTATTTGATTTTGTTATGAGTTCATAAACCCAATATTTTATGGCCCTTCCCATGGTACCAATCTCTATTATTTCCTTAAATGTCTCTTTCTTAGGGAATTAAGAAAGCAATTGAGTTGGTTGGGCTACTAGCTTGATGAACTTCCTCAAGGTAGTTGGTAACTACTCATCTTTATTTTTTATTTCATCTTTAGGGACCTTGTCACTATCCATATTCTAAAAAAGAGAGATGATACTTGATTGAACATCATGATTTAGTCCTTATCTTGTCCAATGACCTAGGTGCACTTTAGATATTTGATAATCCCCAACCACTAGATATTCCTTTTATTTGTCTAGTGGGAAAACTATAATTTTCACATATATTTCCCCTACTACATTAAATGATATTCTAGAGATGGTCATAGGGCTGGAATTTTTTCATTTGTATGCCTTTAAAAGATAAAAGTCAAGAGTATTGATAGACACCATTTGTTTCCTTTTCTTTGCTACTGATTATGTTAAACAACTTGGAGTGGTAACCTATGAATTTGGTACTATAATTTATGAATCTATAGCTATGTTTACTACACTGGTGGTTATTATGATAAGATTTATATCTATCACTAATATTAACATTGGATCCTTAGCTGATGATTTGGCTATCTCTTTCCCATTTGTGGGTTGAGTATCCATAGTTGTATTACTGGGTCTTTCTATCTCCACCTTCTTTGTGGGGGCTTGGGTTACTATGAGAGTGGAATAAATGGGTATTTTAATGGGTTAATTGGATATGGGTGTGCTTACCATGGGTGTGGAAGTTTTAAGTGACATGAGTGGAGAGGTAGGCATGGTTAATTGGAATAGGGTAACCTATAGAAGGGTGGAATCAAAGGTACCAAATGAATTAATAAACATAGTGAAAATACTCATAGTAGACGAAATGAGAAATTTTATTAGATATGAATATAAAGTGGTATATATCCTAGTGGTTGGAATGGATAGTGGGATTAAATTTAGAATTAGTGAATTCACAACCATGTACTATTGGGAGGTGTTACTAATTAATGGAGTGGTTGTGGATATTAGGGATGAGGTGGAAGTGATTGTGGAAGAGGGAAGTGAAGGTAGATTTTGAATATCTAACTCTATTGATTGGATTAATGGTAGTGGATTCACATGCATAGGTGGGATGGTGGAAATAAGAGGGGTAACTAGTTGAGATGAATGGTTATATATAGGAGGAGGCATTACTTTGTTTGGTTGAATAATAGAGATAAGAAGAGGGAGTAATATGTTTTGTTGAATAGTGGGGACATGAGGAGGGACTATTTGTGTCAGTTGAGTAGCATTTATGTCTATATAAATTGACAATGGTTGATCCATAGGTTGGGATACTAGGTATTGGATATCAAAAGTTTCCATTTTTGTCTTCTACTTCTACTCCTACTTGTGTGACACAACTAGACTTACTACCTAGTTTGCTTAGGTTCCATGGTTGGAACACTCTACTATTATGGGCAATACATCTTTCTCCTTCATTTATTTCAACTTATCTAGAATACTTATGGTCTTTTTGGTTATTTTGAATCCATTTCTAGATATTTTTATCCATCAATGAGAAGGATTCAAGTAAAGACAAATTGACAATTGGAAGAGGTTGGAGATAGATTTTATTATCATAATAGACCTTGTCTGCTAACTTCTCATCATCTTCCAAGTATTTAGGGATTGATGCCATGTTGTATTATTTGATTTGATCTATTGTCATCTTTGAATAATCTATTAATCAAACCTCTTACTCATCATGCATATCTTCTTAGTAATCTTCATAGAAAGGATTGTGGGAAAATGTGGCACCCACTATACTAGTGACAGCCAATTAAATCATAGAAGGGACTTGCATCAAGAGATATCAAGGAAATTTAAGTCATATTGGCATCAAAAAATTTGAATTTTGATAGGAAAATGGTAGGTATATATCCGTATGTTGATAGGGAAGTGGATTCATAACTTATACTTTATAAAAACTGGTGGGTTTTTTCAAGTTGCCTCACAAGTTCCATTTGGGACCATTTATCACTTACATATTTTGGAAGGGTGTAGGGACAACCATTAAACACACCCATTCTAATGCATGAATATGTGGGGAATCAATTGAAAAATTCCACCCATATAGCATTTTTTATTGTTGCAGCATAAGAAAATATTCTCCTTCCTAGCTTCTTTTCAAACATAATTATGATGCAGTATACAAAAGCAAATTTCACCCTTATGAAATGTTGTTTACTTGACTCGAGGGTGAGGTCATGGTAGTAGTTAAATACCTTGTTTATTTGATCAAGCACTATGTTCAATCCTAGGAATGCCTTCCCTTTTGATAATATATAGACAAGGTATGATGTCATATAAAACTTACCTATAGTTTGGACCTCCATCAACTGTTTGTGAAATGAGTCAAAAATCAAATAGGCCTCGTGAATGTATTTTTTGTTTTGGTGGATTACCTAGATATACTAGTACATTAAATCTTGATAATTTTTAACATTTTGGATCCTTTGTAACTCTATGCAAGAGTATGATAATGTATCCTACTTTAACCTTAAAGTCTATTCTAGCCAAGGTCATAGGCATCCTTGTGTCTATAGGTCTAGGATATTTTAGCCATTTTTTGTTTAAAATATATATAAAGGAGAAATTATTTTCTTGATAGAAATTTTGGGAAGATTCAGGGGTTATATCTACATATATTTTGTATTCTATAATCAAGAACATAGTGTTAATGAAATTGAGGTCCAAATTCATAATCTTCTCTCCTTTATCATTAACCACCTCCATCTTCTTAGCATCATAGTGTTTTTCCATTTTTATCAAATATCAAGGATTTTTAATGAGAGTGGGAAAGTTATTACTTGGGTAACCCACTGTCATAGATACTTTTAATCTAATCATTCTTGAATTCAACATTTATTTTATTCCAAAAATCTACTAAGCTGGTGTGACGTAGATCTGTGTCAGTGATCTCATTTACATTTGAGTCCAGGAAAGATGGGATACTAGGTTTATTTGAATTGAAATTCATTTATTTTCTATACATGTGCTCTAGGAAAATTTTCATGGGAAAACCAACTATAGATTTGGTCGAGGTCTAGACTTGTTATTGCAGGTTATTCCTTCACTTTGAACTTGGTAGGGTTTTGGCTTGTAATTATAGTTAGAAAGTATAATAGAGATATGATGTGAAATTATAGTCAAAATTTACAATGAAGATGTTCGATGTGGTTTCAACTTACAATTTTCACATGCAAAGTCCAATGAAAATTATAGTAAGATATTTGGTTTGCAGAAGGAAGTCAAATATTTGATAGGAACTTAGATTTTTAGGACAAAGAAAACTTCCTCTAGTATTTCATATGTGTTTTTATAAAATGGGATCTCTATGAGATTTGATCTTACTAAATTAAGAGTAGGTTTCATCAAAATTCATAGAGGGGATTTATGGGGAATATTTTAGATTTTGATAATATAACACAAACCATAGAAGAAATTGTAAAGAGTAATCTAGACTAATAGCATTCAAAATGAAACAAATAGGAAATTGTAAATGATATTTTCAATGGTAATGACTTTCAGACAATTTTGAAGGTGAAAAACCTAAACCTAGTAGAATACCCTATATTTCCTAGAAAAAAATGAATTTTAGGGATTGAATGAAATGCATGATGTTCTAAATGAATACCATGTTTGTGTGAAGGGGATGACAATGGCGGAGTTTGATGTGTGGCATTTTCATTGTTTTACTTATCATCACTTGACATCTAGTTCACATGATTTATTCCACATAGAGCTCCAATTTCAATTTACAAATGTTAATAATGACCAAAAAGCATAATTTTATTAAAAAAACTCATAATAAATACTAAGTATGATAATGGTTGGGTAAGTAGTAGGAAAGAGGGATTTCAAGGTTATAGTTTAATATTGCAAGTTTGTAAAATTATGATTTACATTTGTACCTCTACTTTCCACTGATTGATTTCGTTGGAGGTGGGAAATGCCATGGAAGCAAGTTTTATAACTTCAATTGCACTTTACAACTTTAAAAAGTTGCAAAGTTCAGTTGGAGTTCTAATTATTTATGGGTGGGGTGGAAGGTCAGAAAGTGGAACTCGAGTTACACTTTATAATTTTGCAAAGTTGTAAAGTAAAATTAGAGTTCTGATTCACACTAGTGTGGTGAATGGTAGAAAGTAAAATATCAATTGCACTTTGTAACTTTGTAAATTACAGTCATAGTTTTAGTTTCTATGGGGATTAGGTAAGAGTAGAAGGTGGGATTTTGATTTAATTTTGTAAGTTGTAAAGTGAAATCAAAGTTATGGTTTTCATTCAACATTGGGTAAATGGGAAGTAGAGGTTTAGGTGCACTTTGTAACTTTGAAAAGTTTCAAACTGCACTCAAAACTCCAATTTTTCTTAAGTATTGGAAAAAAAATTCTTATTCACTTTTAA
Organism: Torreya grandis; assembly: GCA_037957365.1. Taxonomy (NCBI): domain Eukaryota; kingdom Viridiplantae; phylum Streptophyta; class Pinopsida; order Cupressales; family Taxaceae; genus Torreya; species Torreya grandis. The sequence goes on from JARHVA010002930.1 coordinate 89,034, forward strand.
ATATTTTCACCAAATATTAATGGGTCTCCCTTAGGGTATAAGATGTTTTGATATTTTGGCATAAAAAATATTAACATTTTTCATGACCTTTATAGGGTGATTGACTGCTAATCAATTTCTTCCAATAACCTTCTATTTCATTGGGAATGGAGTCATTTTAAGATTTAACAAACTTTAAATAGAGAAGAACAAAAATAGGAATTTCTTAAACAAGAAAAAAATAGTGAAAAAGCAAAACAAATAAAACTAAGGAAATAAAAATTCTTAATGAGTTAAAGACTTGTGCAAAATCACTTATTTGGGAGAACCAACTAAACCTAATATGTATAATGTTTTGGAAATAATTCTAACCTCTAAAGCAAACTTTGAGGTATATGCCATTAAGTAGGTTAGATAGCTCTAATCCATCGAGCCTAAATAGATAAAATGCATTGGCTCCTTTGAACTAAGTTACGATGTATGAACCACTCCATATGACATCAAAATTTATATACTTCCCTAATTTGGATCTTTTAGCATCCCATTTTAAAACCATGTCTCCTTCATTAAAGCTCCTATTAGATATTTTTTTTTATAATTTATATTTATTTGAGCTTGAATTACTTTTAGAATTGGCATTGACTAGTTCTTGACTTCTTCTAGATTTATGAGTTCCATCAAGCATATGGTCATTTCATCATTTTCAATCAAGTCCAACTAATGATTTAGTTTTAGACATAGTAACTCAATTGATAGTGGAATTATATCTTCCCTTCCATAGACCAAAATTATTGGAGAATCACCAATGGCTCTCTTAAGAGTGATCCTATCATCCCAAAGTGTTGATTTCAACTTAGTGTTATACATCCTTTGGTTATATTCCATTATCCTTTTGATAATCCTTACAAGATTTTTATTGTTAGATTAGGCCAAGACATTACCTTGTGGGTAATAATTGGATGAGGTAGTTAGGTATCTCAGATAATGGTGTAAAGAACACCAAATTTAGTGATAATGTCATCCATGAATTTTAAGATAGATGCTTCCGTGGCATCTTTCAATATAACCACTTCAGTCCATCTAGTGAAATAATCAATTGGTATAAGGACCCATTTATGGCCTACACTTGATGGTGGATTGATCATGCCAATGAAATCTAATCCCCACTAGGTAAATGGTTGGTCAACTTGTATTGGTTTGAGAAGGAGTATTATTAGTCTCTACTTGCCTAGAAATTAGTCACATTTCTCATAGTTGTATACCCATTTATGGTTATCTTTAAATAGGTTAGACCAATAGTAGCCTGACCTCATTACTTTGGTGGTAGTGGTTCTTATGGAGAAATGTCCACCTAATGATCCATCATGAAAATCCTTGATCACCATGGGAATTTGATCATCCTCAATATACCTCAACATAACTCCATTCACCTCTTTCATAAATAATACCCCATCAAAAATAACATAAGAAATATATTAGAGTTTGGAGTACCTCCTTTTAGATTGTTAGAGTTCATGCAAGGATTTTCCAGTCTATAAGAAGATAGTCATGTCACTTATCTAATTGGTGATTAGATGTGGAGTGGCTAGTTGGAATGCTTGTTGAATGTATATTGTATCATTTATTGCATCAATAGTCTTTATATCAAAAAAACACTATTCACATAAGCCCTTTCCTCCTATGATCTTAGTTATTTTGATGTTCATGTCATATTTCTTGACTTTTGTGATCCAAACTACTCTCTTTTCATTTATTTCCTAGCTTAACAAGAACTCTTTGACACGTTGGTGACTAACCATCAGATTAATTTTACTATGAGAGAGCATATGCCAAAAAATTTTGAGAGATTTTATTATGGCATATAATTTCTTCTCAACAAAACTATACTTTTCCTCATAATCCTTCAAGGATTGACTAAAAAAGGATATAGTCTACTCCAATTATTATTTATTCTATTAGGTCAAAATATTTAATACACTACCTTCCACTCTAAAAGCATAGATAATTAAATCATTCTCATAGTTGGGGTTGACAAGGCTAGGAGCTTGACAAATAACCTTTTTGATGGCTTCAAAACTATCCTTTCCTTCTCGTGTCTAGCTGAAACTCACCCGCTTCTTAAACATGGAAATAAGGTGTTTGGCCATGGAGGCAAAATTTGGAATCAACCATGTTAAAAATTTGTGTTTTACCCAACACCCCACTTTTTCCATAAGGAAATGAGGACCCACTTTTTTTGAAAATAAGATCTTAATGAGGAATCCTATTCATATGTATATGCAAAGTTTGGGGAGTCTATGGGACATTTGAATTTTTTGGTAGATGATATTAGCATTATGTTTATTGTGTTTATAAGACTAACTTGTGTATTTTAGGTAAGCTCTTTGGGTTCATAGTCTTTAGGCTAATTCTTTTGATCTTCTTGCAAACTTATCTTTTCAAATTTTATGTTTTAATAAATATTTGGTCCTATTTTATTTTAGGCTTATTGTTTAGAAAACCTTAATTTTTTTAGAGAAATTATTATAGACTTTTCGTCTAAAAAAAAACTCTTAAAAGAATTTGTCCAGTGGACTCTTTACCTTAAGGATTTCTAGACTACATGAACTTTCCCCAAAACAAATTTCCTTATGGATTATCCCTTTAACCCTATACAACTTATCCTTCATGATTCTTAGTCATACAAGAGTACCCTCTAGGAATTTTAGACATACCCTTTGGCATTCATGAAGAAGACTCTTTGGTCAAAAAATTTCTTCAAATTATACCCATTATTTTCCTTCCACCTACCCTTGAAAACCCTTCTAACTAGCTCTTCGACCTTTTTAAATAGACCCATTTACCACATTTTGAGCATTTATTTAAGGGAACATAACATTTATTTTTGTGCATCATACCCTTTGACATTTTTTTAATTTCCCTTTGAATCTTTTCAAAGTGCCCTTTCTATCCCAATCTACCCTCTAAGCTTTATGAAAGTGTCCTTTGGAAGAATTGGTACAACCTTTTTTCCCAACAAAATTCCTTCAACATTTTTTGCAATTGACCTTAACCCTTTCCTTCAATAATTTTTAAAAGTATCCTTTTCCATAAACCATTTCCTTTATATTTATTTTTTCATACATTTTGTTCTGATGAAAAATCCCCAAAAAAAATCCTTTGAAGGGCACATGTCCTTTGGAGTTCTTGAACCAACCCTTTAAATATTTTGAAAATCACCTTTTGGCATTTTCAGAGTGGCTGCCTACCCTTTAAGACCTTTTAGGTGACCCTTATCCATATGAAAGTGCTTTTTGGAGATCAAAGGTGCCATTCAACCCTCCAAAACTAACCTTTAATAATTTTGGACCTACCCTTCAGCATTTATGAAGTACATCCTTTAGAACATTTGTCATGGAAAAAATCCCCTATGAAGTGGACCCTTTGGACCAAAAGTAGCCTTTGGAGAGTTTTAAAATACCCTTTATCCATGAATTAACCCTTTAGAATAGTTATTTTAGGACTCCCACCCAAAAAAAAAATTCTTTTGGAATAAATTGTTGTAGATATTTTGTCTGAAATAATTACCCCAAGGGTAGTATCCATGAACATAGACCTAAAAGTGATTTTTGACACTATGTGCCTAAGTTATTTTTTAAAAAACACACTATTGAAATTATTCCATAACTAACCAAACAAAGATAAATATTTTTTATTCGATAAATACTAAATCCCCTGCCAACCCAAGCTGACAAATTTAAAAAGTGAACATTTCATATTTAATATCGCACAAAATGGTATTCAATACATGATCCTATATAGATGATACATAACCATTGAAGATTTCATTTAAATCGAATTTATCTTAAAATAAAATCATCCTCATTTTTAAATAGATATCAAGATCCCTAGTTTATACTTTGAAGAGTATAGTGTGAATAATAAAGCTAGAGTCGAATCAATTACATCAATACACAAGTATACATAGCTTGCAACATGTTGAGTAAAATACAAGCATGAACATCTAGCTATGGCTTCCTCATCTAAGAAATTTTGAAGGACAAATCCTCCATCTACATTCTTAATCAAGGATTCCACATAATGCAAGGATACAATCTTTAACATAGAGGTATTCCATGATAAGTATCAGAATTACTCATAACACTAGATGCTATTGATTTAGTTGATATATTTTCACTAGATGGTGAGACAATACTGGTAGAAAGGTTATTCATTTTGGAAATTATAGGATACAAGAATCAAATATTGCACTTCACCATATAAAAACCAAAGTTTATTACATGTATAGACTTGCTCAAGGATTTATTCTTTTCTTGCAAAATATCACAAGATACCTACCTCTTGTATTCTCATGGTGACATACTGGTCACGTGTATCTCTAGAAGTGACTTTTAGAGGTATGTCTCTCTCAACATATAAGACACCTATTATTATAAGAACACTTGGGTATAATTCAAATCTAAAACCTCAATCCCAAAGGTGCTTTTCTCATGGTTGCTCTCAGGCCAATCAATCACCTAGCAAGGAATGAAACTAAAGAGAGCAATTCCAATAGACAAATTCAAAATGGAAATCCAGATAGGTATGGATTTACTCAATAGATTATATATGATGCCTAAAATCCATTTTATAAACTTAGATTAGGTTCCATTACTATATATGATGCTATCACATGATGCTTCTTATGCCTTAGGGGAGGTAATTAGTTTGAGATTGAGAGAGCAGATTTTACATAAAGATAAATGACCCACTCCCATGGGAGTTTTTTTTTGATGTCATAAATGGTTGACATAGTCATGAAGATGTGTTACAAGGAATTGGGAAATCTATGGGCTCTAGTAAGATATTTCATAAAAAATAGAATCTATGATCACTTCCAGTTTATGCATATATATGCTTACCAAAAGCATATGGTCAGAATATGTGAAGGCATTTACCCATAGGTATGGTAAGCCATTCATGGATTGCATATGCCTTAGCTTGGAAAGAAAATTTTGAAGAATTTGAGTGGAAAGTGAGATTATTTCCTGAACCTAAACATGACTATAATCATGGTCTAGGGAAATAAGTTAGAGCCCCTATGTCTCCCAAGGTATGTGCCTGATAAGTTGGTTGAGAAGGAAATTGCTTTCTAGTTGTGGAATAACATTGAGGAAGATTTAGTCAGATAGAATAAAGTATTATTGTTTGGGAGCCTAATTTTGATTGATAAAATGATTTATACCATCAAGAAAGATCTTGAGATGTAGGAGGAAAACAAAATCAATATGACTTCCCTATAATGGCATGCAAAGTTTGGGACCCCCATGGGCATATCAAATAACACATTCATGGTTCCAAAATTCCTTACTACCATCAAATTTATTGTTATGAATTCCTTTTATTGAATGTCATGTTAGATGAAGTGCTAGAATGAGCACAAATTTGGGCTGAAGGAAAATCATTTAAGGATGATCCAAATTGAACCTAGTATCTCTACTAGGGAACTAAATAGTCAAAGAGATTTCTTAAAAGGATACTAGAATTCATATTTTTAGAGATTTCAATCTATAAAGTAGGAATCTTCCTCATCCCAAGGAATTTAATTAAAGTTAAAATTGAAATAAGTGAAGAGATAACACAGGCTCCTCAAGCCTAGTGCATAAAGAGGAAGAGAAAGGAGAGCTCCTATCAACATGGACTCTGATGAGTAATAAAACAAGATGTAGGATAGGTATATTGTTAGCATTGTAAAAGCTCCTATGGATACCCCATTGGTATCTACTATTTCATTTATTAGGGTAGCTACTACATAAGTGGTAGTATCCACTTCCCAAGGCACTCCCATTCAAGGAAAGATCCCATTTGTCTATACTTAAAAGACCAAGACTCCCATAGGTATCCCCATAATGTATACATCTCAAGGCTTTCTTATTACACCTTTGAGCTCACAACCTTCAAAAGAAGATGATGCCATCATTAAAGACATAACAGATGAAGAGGATGAAGAGGATGAGTTGGAGGAGGCCAATACTATGAGTCTTTAGGTGGACCCCCTTGAGATTTAATTTCAAAGTACTCAAGCCTTTTTTGCCTCTTCTCTGGCTTCAATTTCCATTGTTCATTCAATACCTATCTCTTATGTGGAAGTCCCCATTCCCTTCACTGCATCTATTCCTTCCATTTCTGAAACCACCATTGATCCCTTCACTATCACTACCACACCATTTTTTATGGATATTATTTTTATACCTACTTATACTTATTATATGAGACTTCACAAATAGAATAAAGTTACTAGAAGAGTGCATATTTCTCTAGCCACCCCCAACTTCTTGTCTAGTCTACACAACTTTCCCTTCTACTCCCCACTTTTACTTCTAGAAGAAACCACAGTAATTAGCACAAGCAAGGGAGGAAGGCAAAACCTCACATTGTTGTAGTCCATCCACTTCCAAAAGTTGGAGGAGTGGACTAGTAAAAAATAATATGGCATTCCTTGATGTCTTGACAAAACCTAGTAAGAAATAGAGGAGAGAAGAAGAGTAAGCTGAATAAGATATTTATGTTACAACTGCTAAGAAAACCCTTAAAATTTTGCCTTGGGCTATAGATTTGAGGAAACGAATGCCAACTTATAAAGTTAATAATCTCCCATTCATGTCCATTTTGTTTGACCCCTCACACTAGCAAAATCCAAAGATTTAATATAAAATTTTAGCTTATTGATTATTAATTCTAAAATTGGAAATAGATTATTGATTTTTTAGATTAATATGCTAATCCTAGATGTGCAATAGATATTGAAGATTGGTAAATGTATTCATTGAAATAGTCGAGTTAATTTTGAATCATATTTTTTGATGTATTGGTGTTTTCTTTGTTTATTATTCTAAGTGTGTGATATAGCTATCTTAGATAATCCATTAGCTTGAGCCATAATCTCTTGATTGAAGGGTGTAAAATAGCAACCCTGATGGGAACAACTTTTATCTGAGGCTAGTGGACTTTTTACATCTCTATTCCCTTAGACTTCTAAGCTATGCATATTTTCATGTGCGTAATTGTTGTTGATAACTGGTATTAGTTTTAAGGAAACATGGGTCTATCCAAAAACCAACTAAGAAAGTAATATCTAAGATCCAAGGAGATTTTTTTCCACCCTACCTTACCCTCTTTTTGTGTTTTGTTACTATGATATACCCATTCTATATTAGAGTTAATTAACACATATAACCCATATAGGAATTCACTCTATTATAGATCCACACCACCATCCAAAAACCTTGTTAAAAACCTACATACCCTACCAGCTATTTCATCAATTGGTTTTCAAAACTGCATACCTATAACTCATGCCTTAGAGTGGATTTTACCTTAATTGAAATACTAAAATGGTAGAGGCTACCTCATTAAGAATATGGTGTGAATAAAAACTACATCAAGAATTTCATTGGTACTAGATGGAGGGGCTAAATTTCTCCTAATAATAGAGGTTAGTCCTCACATAGAGTTGCACTGAACTCACCCAAGTGAGTGACCAAAACTAATTCCTAGGATAGTTTCTTAATATCACCTTTAGCAAGCCATAAGAGACCTAAAGTTATGTCAATAGCTCTAGTTTAGAATAATCCACCTCCACTAGGACACCCTTCACCCGTAAGGAACCTATTACTTGTTAATCAACTAATGGTTTAGTAATAACCCTAGTTAGTTGTATCTACCATTTATGTCCTAGGGGACATGCATGATATACCCTAGAACACCCAAATAATTATACCATCTTTTTTTCTTTTAGGGCCAAAGACTGCATAAGAGCATATTAAATATATTAAAGTTTATTTAAGATTAATGAATGTAGTGGATGAATATGTTGCATGTTGGTTATTCCCTTTTACTTTAATGAATGTTGTTTATGATTGGTATTTAAATCTAATGAAAAACTCTATCACCAATTGGGAGGATTTTCAAATGTATTTTATTACAAGGTTTGGATAGGTAACCAATCTTGGATTGGTATATCAACACTTTACCAGCATGAAGAGAGAGCCTAATGAGCCTATATTTGATTTCAACACTAGATGGCAAAAGATGTATAATTAGTTGACCCCAAGATACAAACCACAACTAGCATTATCATTAGAGATGTAGAAAAATGCCTTAGATCGCATTACCATTATGTTCTTAACAAGAGCACCTACTACCAATAGCTTGTTGATAGCATTTGAAGAAGCCATTAACATAAATAAACAACTCAATCTACAAACACCTGGGATATCTAACCTTAGTCATGGAATCCTAGTGCTCAACCTGATGCCACATGTAAACAAGAATGTTTAAGAATACAATAAAAATTAGCTATACATGCTACTTAAATTATGCAAACAACATAACCTATTCTCATCTATTTGAATATTCATGTGACAAGTAATAGTTTCCTATAGAACTAACATGTAACTGTGCTTCTTATAGCTATTCTACAAGGTGTAGATTCCATAAAAGGTGAATTTGATTTTATTTAGAAGATGATCCAAAAACTGAGTAATGATTTTTTTTAATATGCCATAAAAATTAGGAAATACCAATACTCAAATGGGAAACTAGAATACTAGGTTCCAAAAATATAACCAACTATTTAACAAGCATGAAAATAATATGGAGCAATCTCGTAGACTTCTAGAAATTAACATTGCTAAAATAACTCTCCCTAATTGGTATATGATATGAAATATGCCCCAACATGATAAGCTTAATTGAATTGATTTTTCTACAGTGTTCAAAATCTTTTAGAGGGAAGTGACTAGGTAGGATTAGATGAATAGTCCACTATAATCTCATTAGGACCCTAGATATTCTAGCATAACCATGTTATTTGAGACTCACAAGTTTTTCTACCCAAGATAAGATGACAAATAACCAAAATATAATATAGATGAAGTCCATGCTTTTCAATAGTTTTAGAGAGGTGCATAAAAATTAAGGAATAAACAACCACTTACCACCTCAACTATTTTTAACACCATAATGATTCTACCCAATCCTAAAGTGGACAACAATCCACCCCCTCCAAAAGGAAATGATTTAATGCCAAAAAAAGATGAATCAAAAAATTAGAGGATATAACACAGTGGAAGATATGAAGAAAATTAAGTCAAATATCATGTTTCATGAGTTATCCCAAATCACTGAACAAATAGAGTTGTTATGGAATTCTATCACTGGAAAGACCCTTGTAGAGAAGACTATTATAGCTTCAAACAAAGCAAGAGAAGTGAAAGTGGTTGATGCCAATGTCATATATAAGATTAAGGCCAAAGTACCACCATTCTTACTGATCATTAGAGAATTGGTAAGATTATTCATAATTATTTGGTTGATTTTAGATCATCTAAAACTTTTTTTCCTTAAGGGATTTTAAGTCCTAAAATATCGATGAAAAGGATGTTAATCACATTTGTCAAGAATAAATAGATAGAGAAAGAATTCTCTAGATTAGAGAAAATTGAATACCAGTTAGATTAGTCTCCTTAGAAAGGCCTTTCAACCTAGATCCTCATGCACAACAACTTCGATATCCCAAGGTCAATGAATCATAATTCAAGAGAAAAAATTTGGGAGATGAACGTAATCCATGTTATGTCAATATTGGTCTTAGTTTTACTCTTCAGGAAAGGTAGTTAATGAAGGATTTGATATATTAGTACATGTATGTTATAGCCTAGACATATGAAGATTTAAAATTATATGACCCCTAGGCCATCACTCATACCATTCCCCTCAAGAAATATCATAAACCCATTAGACAAAGGCAAAGGCTCATGAATCCTATCTTGGAACCTCTTATCTAAAAACAAGTGGATAAATTGTTAAGTGCCAAAACCATCTTCCCCATATGACACTCCACCTAGGTAGCCAATTTGGTCCTAATAAGGAATAAAAATGGTGAATTTAGATCATGCATGGACTTCAAAAACCTAATCAAAGATTCTAAGAAAGATTATTACCCTCTACCATCACTAGATGAGGTAATACAAATTATAAGTGGTTTTAAAATGATGTAATTTTTAGATGGATTTTTAGGCTAAAATTAAGTATTGGAGCAATTTGAGGATTGGATGAAGAATGTGTTTACCATGAACTGGGGAACTTATGCATAAAAGAGGATGCCATTTGGCTTAATCAATATATGAGCTACATTTCAATGTGTTATGGATCATGCATTCAAGGGATTGACTAGGAAATGCATAATTATTTATATAAATGACCTCATAGTATTTTAAAATAATAGAAAGGATCATATAGCTCACATAAATTCTATATTTGAGTGGCGTAAAAAATTTGGCATTTCATTAAATCCAAAGAAAAGCATATTCGGGGTAACTAAAGGCAAAATGTTAGGACACATCATCACTAAGGATGGATCACCATTGATCCTAATAGAATCTAAGAAATTTCAAAGATTTAGCCACCAAATACTAAAAAGGAGTTAAAATGATTCTTTGGAAAAATCAACTTCATCAAGAATTCTATTTCTAGGTTTGTTGAGATTGTCAAGCCTCTAAATGCCATGCTCAAGCAAGATGCCAAGATAGAATGGATAGTTGAAGACAAAAAGTATTTTCAAGACATCAAGGATGTGATATCATAAGCTCAAAAATTAATCAATCCATACTTTATAAAGGATTTCTATATATACTCCTTTGCTTCTAAACACATAACTGATGTTGTTATCACATAGAAGCAAGATGAGATTCAGCACCTGATTGCCTTCATGAGTACAAATCTGAAGGATGTAGAGTTCAAATACTCCATGATCGACAAGTAGATATTTGTACTTGTTAATGTAGTGAAGAAATTAAGACATTATATTTTGAGAAATAAGACCATTACTATTGTCTCAAACCTTACTATCAAGCTCACTCTTTAAAAAAATGAGCTAGGGGAATGTCAAGGAAAGTGGATGATAAGATCCAGGATTTTGATATAGAAATCAAGCCTATAAAAATCATCATAGGATAAGGTATTATTTATCTCATGACTGAGTTTGATCCCTAAATCAATAGTGAAGAGGTACATGAAGCACAAGTTTCTAAAGGTGAGTGGTATATAGACATAATTCAATACTTACTTACGGGAACTTGTCCCCTAGAATATAATAGATAAAGGAGGAGAGCTTTAAGGCTCAGAGATGCTCATTTTATGATAAAAAAGGGAATTATCTATGGGAGGAATATGAATTTATATATCTTAGATGTTTATCTTCATAAGAGTCTAAGGAAATCTTGGAAAATTTACATCAGAAGATAGGTAGTGGTCACCCAACTAGTAATACCACAACCCATAAAATATTAAGGTTGGGTTACTATTGGCCAACTATCTTCAAGGATGCTCATATACACATAAAGAATTGGGATGAATGTCAAACATTGGCCAAAAATGAGGTTCACATAGCCATACCACTACAACAAGTTATTGAAGGAAGGAGATTTGTATAGTGGGGCTTGGACATCATTGGTGTAATCAACCTAAATTATTCATCTGACCATAAATTTGTGCTTACAACTACATAATATTATACTAGATAGGAACAAATGGTTGCCACAAAGAAAATTAGAGTACAAGATGTGATTCATTTTTTGGAAGAACACATTACTACTAGATTTGGCGCACCCATCTCTTTGGTATGTGACAACAGACCAACATTTATATCATTATAATTCACTAAGTGGACAAATTATAGTCAAATTTTAATTAGATCAGCTTCCAACCACTACCCTTAAGGAAATAGATTAGCTTAGTCAATTAATAAAAATTTTATAAAGGTAATTAGGAAGTTAGTAGGTGATAAGCCTAGAGATTGACACAATCTACCGAAGTATGCTCTTTAGATAGAAGATATAAACAAGCCTTAAAATCTTTGCCCTGCCTATTGGTGTATGGATGCAAACCTATTTTTCCTTTCATATTTAAGTTTCCCACTTATCAATTCATATAATAATACATGGAACATAATGATAATGTGAAATCAATACTAATTGACATAATAGAGATGGAAGATTAAAAAATAGAAGCTCTATAGACATTTAGCAAACACCAAGATGTAGTTAAAAGGTGGTTTGATAAAAGAGCAAAAGTCAAAGTATTAAAAAATTTAGATATTATGTTATTATGGGATAAATACCATGAAAAAAAGGATAAAATGATAATTTCAACCCATTATGGATCAGACCATATCATATTTTAGAGATCCTAGGTAATAACTCATTTCATCTAAAAAACATCCAAGGCAATGAGCTTACATATCCAGTTCATGAATAGTTCCTGAAGCATTACATCAGAGTTGTTCCATCTATGGATATTACTAATTATGAGGATTAATATGAGTTTATAAATAGGATTAGATTAGATTTACAAGTTTTCTAGACTAGTCTCCCTCTTTTAGATTAATCTTTCCTACTTTTAGTTTCTTGCTTTCATAAAATAGATTTTAGAGTTTTCTTAAATTAGATATTCTACTTTCTAGATAAGTTGTCCTTGGTTTTCCTTGATGATCAAAATTGTTATTTCTCTCATTATTGATAAAGCTAAAATACAAAATAATTGACTTGTTAAAAGGGGGACAATTAAAATTCTGACACTTTAGGGACTAGTTTACAAGGCAGGTATTTTTTTGGTTTTTTTAGTCTTTAGGATGAAATTAGGTAATCATGGATTAATATAAATGGTATCACAATTCAATACATTTAAAAGGCATGTGGAATATGCTTTCAAAGTAATTCATACAAATTTAGAATTTTTTCTTATTTTTTTGGATCACATGCACTTGTTATGATGAATATATGTTTGAAATGGTCATTCTGGGTCTAGATTTGGTTGACAAGTATGTTCTAGTAATGATTTATTCCCTAATTATACCATCTTACTAGGGTTTATTCTTATCTCTTTCCTATTAATTTATAATCAATAAAATAAAACAAAAAAAGAAAGAAAAGAATCAATGAGTTCAAAAGAGCAAAAGAAAATCTAAAGAAAATAAAAGGGGCTCACATGATGAAATAAGATCAATGTACCATGAATCATGATAGAAAGAAATACTAGAATTAGAAGAGAAGGATCCCAATTTATCTCTATAAAGGCTATGGATGCTTATCTAGTAGCAGAGTAATGCCTGAGCTTCCCTTTTTTTGTGCTTCAATGGATACTAAAATGAAACCTATAGACACATCGAGGATTTTAAAAACCCCATCACAATATGAGTTAAAATAACTACATGTTTTGACACACATAGATCCAAGAAAATTAGAAGGCAAGTATGTTGTGTGAATCTACTTAAGAGTCTATTTCATGTTTCTAATTTAAGTATTATTTTATGGCACACTTCATGATTGATTTATAATTGCTAACAAAATTTTTGGGTTCTAGAATACTCAAGAGTATTCCCCTATAAGCCACAATTTGTTATACCCAACACCCCCATTTTCTCCATAAGGAAATGAGGACCCATTTTTTTGAAAATATGATCTTAATGAGGAATGATATTCATATGTATATGCAAAGTTTGGGAAGTCTATGGGACATTTAAATTTTTTGGCAGATGATAGTGTCATTATGTTTATTGTGTGTATAAGACTAACTTGTGTATTACAGGTAAACTCTCTAGGTTCATAGTCTTCAAGAATATTTTTTTCAATCTTCTTGTAAAGTTATCTTTTTAAGATGTTATGTTTCAAGAAATATTTGGTATTATTTTATTTTAAGCTTATTATTTAGATAACCTTATTTTTGTCGAATAAATTATAGCAGACTTTTAATCTGAAATAATTCTCTCAAAATAATTTCTTCTATGGACTCTTTGCCTTAAGGAATTCTAGACCACTTGCACTTTCCCTAAAACAATTTTTTTGATGGATTATCCCTTTGACCCTATGAAACTTATCCTTTAGAATTTTGGGAATGACTCATAGCCATACAAGATTACCCTTCTAATAGTTTGGATCTACCCTTTTAACTTCACAAAGTAGACCCTTTAGGTAAACTTTTGCCCAAAAGTAAACCCTTCATTTTCTTTCCACCTACTCTTTATAACCCTTCTAACTAGCCCTTCAACCTTTTCAAACTAACCCATTTACCCATTTTTGATCATTTTTTTAGGGCACATGCACTTCAATTTTATGCAACCTACCCTTTGACATTTTGTAATTACCCTTTGAATATTTTCCAAATGCCCTTTCTATCGTAACCTACCCTCTAGGCTTTATGGAAGTATCCTTTAGAATAATTGTTATGACCATTTTCCCATAAAAATTACTTCAACATTTTTTTTTGTTTACCCTTAAAAATTTATTTTGTGACCCTTTGAAATGATCCTTTGCCCTAAACCATGCCCTTAAGACTTATTGTTTCACACATTTTCTTTTGATGTAAAATCCATGAAACAATTCCTCTGAAGGGCACATGCCATTCAGACTTCTTTAATTAACCCTTTAGATATTTTGGAAATCACCTTTTGGCTTTTTCAAAGTGACCACCTACATTTTGGGACCTTTGAGGTGACCCTCATCCATACAAAAGTTCCTTTTGAAGATCAAAGGTGACCTTCAGCCCTCCAAAATTACCCTTCAAGAATTTTGGATGTACCCTTCAAAATTTATGAAGTAGATCCTTCAAGACTTTTGTCATGGACAAAATACCCTATGAAGTGGACCCTTATAGCCAAAATTACCCTTTATCAATTAATTAACCCTTTAGAATAATTCTTTTTGGACTCCTACCCAATGAAAATATTCTTTCAAAACAAATTACTATGGACATTTTATCTGAAATAATTACCTTGAGGGAATTATCCATGAATGTAGACCTAAAATCAGTTTTTGACACTATGCTCCTAAGTGATTTATTAAAAAAAGCACTATTGAAATTATGCCATACCTAGCTAAATAAAGATAAAATATTTCCTATTTGCTAAATGTTAAAGGCCCCCACCAACCCAAGCTAACAAATTTAAAAAGTGAACATTACATATTTAATATTGCATGAACTAGTATTTAATACAAGATCTTATATAGATGATACAAAAACATTGAATACATCATTTACATCTAATTTATATTAAAATCAAATCATCTTTCTTTTTAAATAGTGATTGAGATCCCTAGTTTCTACTTCAAAGAGTATACAATGAATAATAATCAAGCTAGAGCCAATTCGATTGCATCAAAACATAGGTATACATAACACGTAGCACATTGAGTAAGATATAAGCATGAACACATATATATGGCTTACTCATCTAAGAAAATTTGAGGGAAAAATCCTCCATCTACATTCTCAATCAAGGATCCTACAGAATTCAAGGATACGGTCTTTGACATAAAAGTATACCAAAATAAGTATCACAATTACTCATAAATCTAGGATGCTATTGATTTAGATGATATTTCTTCAATAGATGATGAGATATTATTATAAGTAAGCCTATTGATTTAAGATTTTATATCCTACAAGTTCTAAATATTATACTTCATCATAGTAACACTATAGGTTATGCCATGTATAGACTTGCTCAGAGATTTAATCTTTTCTAGAAAAATATCACAAAATACCTACCTCTTACACTATTATAGCAACAGAGTGGTCGTGTGTATCTATGGAAGTGAATTTCAGAGGTATCTTTTTCTCAACATATTGGACACCTATTATGATAAGCACACTTGGGTATAATTCAAATCCTAAACCTCAATCCCAAATGTGTTTTATTCATGGTTGCTCCTAGGCTAGTCCATCACCTGGCAAGGAATGAATCCTAAAGGAACACTTTCAATTGATAAATTTAGAATGGAAATCTAGATAGGTATGTATTTACTAAATATATTATATGGGATGCCTATAATCCATTTTTTAAACTTAGATTGGGTGCCATTATTGCATATGATGATATCACATGATGTTTCTTAATCCTTGGGGGAGGTAATTAGTTTGAGATTAAGAGAGTATATTATACACAAAGATAAATGTCCCACCCCCATGATATACTTTTTTATGATGTCATTTCTGGTCCATGTAGTTATGGAGACGTGTTACAAGGACATGGGTAATCTATGGGCTTTGACCATAGATTTCATAAATATTAGAATATGTGATCACTTCCATTTTATGCATATATATGCTTACCATAATAATATGGTTAGAATATGCAACTATGTTTACCCATAGGTGTGGCAAGCCATTAATGGCTTGCCTATTCCTCAACTTGGAGAGAAAATTTTTAAGAATTTGAATGGAAAGGGATATTATTTCCTATACCAAGACATCACTATCATCATTGTCTAGGGAAATAAGGTGGAGCCCCTATGTATCCCAAGGTATGTGCCCAATAAGTTGATTGAGTAATAAATTGTTTTCTAGTTGTGGAACAACATTGAGGAAGATTTAGTCAAATAGAAAAAAGGTTTATTCTTTGAGAGCCTTAATTTTGATTGACAAAATGATGTATACAATTAAAAAACATCTTGGAGATGTTAGAGGAAAGTAAAATTGTTATGGCTTCCTTATAATGACATAGAGATTGGTACCCCCATGGGGGTATCCAACAACACATTCATGGTATCAACATTCCTTAATACCATCAAACTTATTGTTATGACTTCCTTTTATTGAATGAAAAGTCAAATGAAGAAGTGATGAAATGCAATCAAATATTTGGGCTATAAGAAGATCATTTAAGGATGATACAAATTGAACCTATTATCTCTACTAGGGAACTAGACAATCGAAGAGCTCTCTTCAAAGGATAGTAGCATTCATAGTTTTGGAGAGGGAAATATAGAGAGTAGGAATATTCCTCATCCCAAGGACTTCCATTGAAACTTAAATTTAAATCAATCAAGAGAGAACCAAGGTTCCTCAATCCTAGTGTATAGATAGGAGGAGAAAGGGGAGATCCAATAAAATTGGACTCTGATGAGGAGCTAGACAAGAGGTAGGAGAGGTCTGATATCATCACTAAAAAATTTCCTATGAAAACCCCCTATGTATCTACTATTTCATTTGTTGAGGTAGCTACTACACAAGTAACAACATATACTTCCCAAGGCTCTCCCATTCAATGAAATACCACATTGGTCTATACTCAAAATCCTAGGACTCACATCGGTAGCCACACAATGCGTACATCTCAAGGATTGCCTTTTCTACCTTTGAGTTCACAACCTTCAAGAGAATATGAATTTATCATTGAAGACATAACAGATGATTTAGATGAAGAGTTTGAGTTGGAGGTGGCTAAGGGTATGATTCTTCAGGTGGACCCCATTGAGATTTAACTTCAAGGTACTCAAGCATTTTATACCTTTTCTTTGGATTTAATTTCCATTGTTGACTCAATACCCATCTCTTATATAGAAGTCCCCATTGTCTCCACTACATCTATTCCTTCCATTTCCACAACCACCATTGATCATTCCACTATCACTACCACACCATTTCTCATGTCTATTCCTTTTATACCTATTGGTACTTCTACTATGATACTTAATAAAATAAGAAAGCATCCAAGATAGTGTAGACTACTCTGGCCACCCCCAACTTCATGTCTAGTGTACATAACTCTCCCTTCCACTCCCCACTTCCACTTCTATAGAAGAAACCATAATAACTAGCATAAGTATGGGGAGGAAGTAAAAACCTCACATTGTTGTAGTCTACCCACTTCCTCAAGTTGGAGGACTAGATTGTTCAAAAATAATATGGCATTCCTTACCTAACGTCTTGACCAAACCTAGTAAAAAAAAAGAGGAGAGAAGAAGAGGAAGTTGATCAATAATTTTTTTCTACAACTACTAAGATAGCCCTCAACATTCCACCTTAGGCTATAAAACTGAGGAGATAAATTCCAACGTATAAGGCCATTGATCTCCCATACATGCCCACATTGTTTTACCACTCAATGAGTTCAATCTAAAGAGTTAAGAAGAGAAAATTTAAGGATGACTACAGTGTAAGCATCATCCTTGAAGAATGACAATTGATATTTCCCCTCAATAAGAGGTAGAATAGGTAGCCAAAGGAGATTATATATGAATAAAATATTTCAAACTTGGATCAAGAAAATAAGGATGTGGTGGTGGTCATCCATGAAGGCATGCAGTTAGCTTAGTAGGAGCTAGAGGAGGAAGTTTAGGAATTATGATCACAGATTGAGAATCTCAAGGAATAATATAATACTGTGCATATTCTTGAAAGTATCAACACTAAGGTTTAGGAGTTCACTTCAAAGTGATACAATTCTATAGAGACCATGGAATTCATGAAGGCTAAGATGGCACCTCATGCAAACTAAGAAAACCAGCTGTATGGCTCTTAGGCTCAAGATAGTACTAGGATTAAAATGCTAGTTTCCTATAAGGGAAACTCATTGTACAACCACCTTGATTTAATGACTACATTCAAGGCATATAATGATTTAAACGTAGTTAACATCTAACATGAGGGGTTCAAGGAGATAAAAAAATAATTATATCTTCGATTACAAAATATTAAGTGCATGAATCCTACCTTCACCATGTTTTGAATGAGTTAAAATTATCTAAAGCAATGGATTATAAAGGTAAATTGGTTAGTAGAATAAATTTTGATAAAATTATCAAGGAGGCCATTGAGAACTTCAAGCAAAGCATACAAGGCTTGGCAGTGGAAAATATAGAGTTAAATTTAAGTAAAGTGAGGAGGAAGGTGACTAAAGTGGAGATTTTAAGAAGTAAGTTCCAGCTTACTAAGGGTGAACATGCAAGACTCCTTGGGTAAACCAAGAGACTTCACTAACCTTCATTACTTAACTTAGATATTATTCTTCAATAGCATGTGGTAGCACACAAAGTCTATGAGGATAATGAGGTAAAGAAGAAGCAAGATTATAGTAATGGAGCTACATCTTTAGTTTATACTCTGACTTATACTCCTAATAAATTCCATACAACACTTTAGACCACACAACCTTAGCCATATGCATGTACTGATACTAGTGGCATGTATATGTAGATTCCTTGTAAAATAGAAAAATCATTCTAAAATTGAATTTGTATTTTCCTATACATGGACACATTGCATACTTTTGTAAAGGAAATTTGTCTATTTATCACTTTTTATCTTAAATGATTTTGAACATAGTTATAACTACATATTCTAACTGCCACATGTAACAATCATGCATAGACTTGGAGGATGAGGCAACCCCTTCACCAAGATCTATAAATATAATTGTATCACCCAAAATTATTTTCTAGATTCATAGAATTTTGAATACAAGATTAGTGAGAAATTTTGATTGATAACAAATGTGTTTGTGTATTTTATTTCCCATTTCATATTATTCTTTGTTTTTCTTATGGTTATTTTGTTTCAATAATCTTTAGTATGCTAACACGTCAAATATATTATTGATTGCTTTGATTAATATTCTAATCTTAGATGTGTAATAGATATTGAAGAATGGTAAATGTATTTATTTTAATATTCAAGTGAATTTTTAATCATATTTATGGATGGATATTGGTGTTTTCTTGGTGTAGTCTTCTAAGTGTGTGTTATAGTTACCTTAGATAATCCATTAGCTTGAACCATAATCTTTTGATTTAAGGGTGTGCAATAGTAGCCTTGATAAGAGTAACCTTTATCTGAGGCTAGTGCAATAAATTTTTTTTTCCCCTATAATTTTGAGTCATGCCTATTTACATGTGTTCAATTATTACTAACAACTGATGTTGGTTTCAAGGAAACACATGTCTATCCAAAAACTAACCAAGGAAGTAATTCCTAAGACCTATAGAGATTTATTTTCTACCTTACCGTATCCTCTTTTTATGTTTTGTTATTGAGATCTACCCACTCTATATTAATGTTAGTTACCCATCAAACTCATGTAGGAATTCACTCTATTATAGATCCACACCTCCATCTAAAAACCTTGTTAACAACGTACATACCCTACCAACTATTCCATCAATAGGTTGTCAAAAATGCATATTTTAAACTTGTGCCCTTGACTGGAGTTTAACTTCATTAATATCCTAAAACATTAGAGGCTACCTCGTTACATAAGTTAATATTTCCTAAGCAACTTTATAATCCCTTTTTATGGCTCAAAAGTGCTAGTGAAGATATAACACTTACTCTCTTGGGGTCTATTATAAGACCTTATTTTAAAACAATATGTCCTATTAGTTTCCCTTCATAAACTAAAAAAAAATTAATTTTTAGATTGAGGGAAACTCTAAATTCTATGCACCTTTCAAAAAAAAATTCTAAGGTGATCTAGGTGGTCATTAGCATGTTTTGAATAAACGATGGCATCATCTACATACACCAAGATCATCTCATTTATCAAACCCTTGAAATCCATATCTATGGCTCTTTGAAATGTAGCATCAGTGTTGGTTAGACATAAAGGCATATTTTTATAGGAATAATTTCCCCATTTTATAGTAAAAGTAGTCTTGAACTAGTTAGATTTCTATACTAGGATTTGGTTATACCTAGAATAACCATCTATAAGGGAAAACCTTTCAAATCTTGATATAGTTTGAAGTATTTGATACATGAGTGGAAGGGGATAATGATATTTCAAATATGATTTTTTTAGATCCTTAAAATATATAAAAATCCTAATTTCACCATTCTTTTTCCTACTAGGGACCAAGTTAGCAACCCAAGATGAGTGTTTGATAGTGAAAATGATGTTAGCCTCTATCAGTTTAGCTAACTCAATCTTCATCAAGGGTTTTATCTTTGGATTGATTGGTATCTATTTTTATCTAACAAACTTAGTAATTGGATCAAGTTATATTATGTGTTAGATTAAGCCAGGGTCAAAACCCCTTAGATATTTATAACTCCAAATGAAGTTATCATCAAATTCTTGACACAATCTAATAAAATATTACACTTTAAAAGTATTTCATACCTTTTTGATCTTCAATTATTTTCCTTCTGAGATGAATATTGTCTCATAATCTTCTTAATTGATCATGATATTTTTCTTCTCACCCTTTATATGATCATTATATTTGAAGATACTTTCCAAATTAACTATACCCATGAGAAATTTGTTTATCTTTAATTGAATGATTTTATCCCCATAGTGTTCTTGGAGTCTTGACTAATTTTTTTTTTAATAATTCATGCTCATCTCACACAAAATTAACTATTTTCTAATCAATTTTGAAAACTTTCTAATTGGTTGCATAGTCAAGAATAGATGGTCTCACTATTAATTATACATGTTGGATATTGTCCTTCTTAATCTCTTCAGGTAGGCTATATTGAGAACCCACTAAGGACATATAATTAACATCCTTGTTCTATTATCTTGGTATCAATTAAATGTTTAAATGAACAAAATCTTCCAACATGTCTCAAAACCTATGTTTATAAGATCTTAACAAATTATTCTTGGTTGTGTTTTTGATCTTACTTGGTGAGTGATCAGTTCATTGTCACCAAATAATTGTAATTATTTTATTCCAATTTATTTGACCATTTAGAGACCTAAAATCAATGATTTATATTTATCCACATTGTTAGTGTATTTAAACTAAATTCTATATGAATAGAAATAAGTCTTCTTTTGGGGAGAGATCAAAACAACACCTACACCTGAACCATTCTTGCTTCTTGAGCCATCAAATAATAATTGCCACATTCCCTTGAGATCCTCAAATATTTTCACAAGGTTTGGGATGATTTCATTATTTTCATGAATGCAATACATACCTAACTCTATTTCCTTGACATAATCATAAGTATCAAATTGGAGAGCTAATCCCCATTCATCTAGATGAGTGTCTGAGATTTCTTCCATGGTTGTTGTAACCTCATGGTCAAGTTGCTCCTCCTAATCTTATAATGTGAAATTAATATATACAAGGATAGGAGTGTATATATCAATGTGGTATTTATTAATTAGCTTATCTCTTATTGTCACTCTAGTCACATATCTTGTCTTGATTAACATATGGGATTAATTCTATTGGTAAACCTAATAATCCCAGAGTAGGAGTTACTTGGAATGTTCCCCCTCAAGGATGGATTAAAGGAAACTTTGATGGTGTGGCCAAAGGGAACCTAGGGAATGCAGGTTGTGGTGGAGTGTTGAGAAACCATATGGGAAAGGTAATTGATGCTATAGCTATCCCTATTGGAAAATCGAATTGTCACATTGCTGAAGCTACTGCTGCCCTTCAGACTCTCAAAATTGCTGTGGATTCAGGATATCCCAAATTATGGCTTGAAGGGGACTCCTTGAATATTATAAATATTCTTAACAATATAAATACTGTGTCTTGGACCATAGAGAATAAGGTAATGGAGATGAAAACTTTAATTAAAAAATTTGAAGAAGTGATCATTACCCACACCTATCATGAAGCCAATGGTGTTGTAGATTGGCTAGCTAATTGTGCAGTCTGGACTGGTCAAATAGTGAGGTGGCATGAAACATTAGTAAAGAATGTGGATTTGAGGGTGCTCATTCTTCATGATGCAACCCATGCAAAGGAAGGAAAGATCGAAGTGTATAAGAAATAATATTAGTAGGAGGAGTGGCAGTGCAGGGAAAGGACAACAATCATTAAAGAGTAAGGCCCTCAAGAGAGAGAAGAGGATCCTGAATAAGCACAATCAAAGCTGATTTTCCTATCAACTCGACAACAGATGGGATTATTGTAATGACCTTAGCAATTGGGGTTCTAAGAAAATTAATATGGCAAGCAAAAGGAAGGGAGAACCTCGAAAATAGGAACCTAAGAGTTGTGATGAATGGAAAGAAAAACATGAAGTCTGGAGAATTTTGCAGAAAGGAAAAGTTCCAAGCTATTTGGAAAGACTTCATGGATTGAAACCACATATCACTATGGCTTTTCTCAAAAATTGGAAGGATGAAAGGGTCACCCTGCATGGTGTCACAGTGAACTTAACAGAGGATTTTATAGCTGAGGTTACTGGGCTGCCTACCGATGGACTCAAATTCTCCAAACAGATAAGCATTTTGAATGAGGCCTTCTGTAGGTTCCCCAAAATGGAAGTGGAAGAGTAAAAACTAGTCAAGAATGGGGATTTCTTTGAATTGGATCAGATTAAAGGGATATGGAGGGATGTCTTAAGCTGCATAAGGGAGTACTTCATTCTGGACGGAAGAAGTAAGCGTGTGCACAAATTCCACTTTGTCTTCCTTAACCATTTCAGGCATAAGGTTAGTTTGTCTTTTCCATTTTATCTGCGTTTCTCCTTGGTCCAAAGTTTAAATGCTCATAGGAAAAAGGAAACGTGCCCTATCCATCATGAAGGCCTTATTCTGTTAATCAAAGGCTATTGTAAGAATAATGCTATGGTTAAGCACCATAAATAGGGTAAAAACAAGGAGTCAAGGAACAGAAAGAGTGAATGTGTTACTGAGAAAGGCAAAATCAAGTTCCATAGTACTAAAAACCAGATTGTAGAAGAAGATATGGAGCGGGAGAGTATTGATAAACCCAGTGAGGAAAACTTGAAGGAAGAAGAAGGAACTGAAAGTCAGGCTACAAAATCTAATGAGGATGAATAATGTCCTGAGAAGAATGAAAAAGATGATGTCAATACAGAGGAGGATTCTGTAAATAGAACTAAAGACACTAAGGAAAACCAGAAAGAGGCGGAGTCTGATTTTGTCCAGGATGACCTTGTTGAGGACCCAGCATCAAAGAATGAAAAGGAAACCATAGGGAAGGATGATAATCAAGATATGGAAATGGAAATTAAAAATGGAATTAAAGAGCAGGAACATAAAGGTTGAGAAGATATCACTGAAGAAAATAGGAATAGTCCTAATAAAAATTTTGAGGAATGGAGGGGAAAAAATTGAATGATGAAACACATACACCAATGAACTGGGTTAATTGCAAAGCAGAGGCATTTTCTCAATTTGATTCTTGCATGTGCAGGGAGGTTATGAACCTCAAAAGGAAAGTGGAAACAATGGAAGATACCCTGAAAGAGGTATGGAACAAAATCAACAATATGGATAATCAGATAGGAGAGATCCCAGCCAAGCTCAAAGCCTATGAGAAAAACCTCTGGGAACTAATTAAGGACAATAGAATGAAAATGGAGGAAGCTATGTCCAATATTTGTGCTGTTGCTGTCAATATTGGTAAAAGAGCCAGTGAGGAGACTAAAGCTTTAGAGGGACCCAGCAAAATAATGAGACAAAGTACTAGAAAGAAGGTAACACAAAAAGGAGCAATGCTGGTGGAAACCACTACCCAGGATACTGTTTTGAAAGAAAAAGAAACAATGAAAATGATATTGGAACTGGATGAATAATTTGGTTCCTCTTGCTGGTAAAGAATCTAGTCTAGTTCTTTGTTTTCTTGTTGTCTTCCTATGTCTAAGGTGGTGCCAGATCTCTATTTTTTTGGGTTGTGACCGGTTGTCTTTTTGGTGGTTTCAGGTCCATTTAAAACCTATTTTTGCTACTTCCCTATAGTAGTTTTTAGACTTTGTCTGTGTTTTGGTTGCTCTATCTTTTTTCCTTGTACTAGGGTTTTGGGGCCCCTTCAAAACCTACTTTTACCATAATCTAAAACATATGGGATTAATTAGTAAATAAGTACCCTCCCATTTTTGTAGTGAAGTCTTGGGAAAGGCAGATAAAAAATAAGGGGATAGGTCAATAACTAAGATATCTTGGGATATGGATAATCTTGGACATGCATGGATGGTAAGGTTTAAACATTTTATAGTCCTAACTATTTGGACAATAGTCCCATCTAATTGAACCATGCCTTTTATGATAGGCATGTATTTAATACCAAGAGCATTAGCTATTTTCTCAAGCATAACATTATTGTTAGCCCCAGAGTATATAATGCAGTTATGTACAAGACTTTTCCAAACTATAAGTGAAAGGTAAAAAAGGTAAGATTACCATTTTTCCTTGATTTTGTGTCCATTTGAGGTTGACACAAGTTAATCAGAGAATGTGTCACTTAGCTAGGATTTTATCTTTTATTTGGATTTTTTTTAGAGCTTCCTAAAGTAAGTCCCTTTGTGTTAAAATAGATAGTGCTTCCCATATGGTGACATTCACATTGGTCTTATTTATTTTTTCTAAAATACTAAAATAAATGTTACCAACCTTTGTTGGTGATTTTATGGGAGTTATATCATCTTTCACAAGATTTAGGGTTAGCAATTTTCACTTTATCTAGCCTATTGACACATTCGGTGGTCATTGAACTATGTTACCTTTTGTAACCTCTTTTACAACTTTAGAAATTGTATCATTCTCAACCCTTAGGGGTTGATAACTTTCTATTTCCCTTTTCTTAGAGTGTGTATTTGATGTTACTTCACTACTAATATTATTTAATGCTTCCTCCTGATTCACACAATAAAAATCCTTCTTTTGCCAACTTAAAAGATTGGATTCATTTTGAGCATGCACTTGTCAATCTTCCTATAGAGAAGTAGCTTCCTCTTGATTCATTTGAGGGTTTTATATGCTTTATACCATCAAAGTTTGACTGATGATACCATTATGATAGGAATTATGATTATGTGGTTGAGCACAAGGATAACACCACTCATATTCCTGAGGTAGGTTATTTTGAATAGGTAAAACTGATTTATAATTAATTAGTTTAGGTAGAGCACGGATGTATAGAGGTTTTTCTTGCATGTTTTGACTTTGAGGTTATGAGTTGCCTTGGTATGGTTGCCTATTAGGCTAGTATGTTTGGTTAGCTTATCAATAAGGCCTATAGTTTTTGGATTGTTGCCTTTTCATAGCTACCAAATCTTACCAAATATTTTAATTACTAACTTAACCTCATATAAATTATCTTAAGGGGAAGGAGATAAATATGGTGCATTTTTTGTGGTGGGAATTTGGGATATAATGGGTTACATGGGGGGGAACTATGGAAATAATGACATTAGAACCCATGGGGAAATTTTTCCAACTTGAATGAGGTGATTTTTTGTTATTATTTATATATCATAAGCATTGGGTAGCATGGTGCCATACATTGACTGAATCATGATAGCTATATCACTATTTAAGGCTCTCAAGTAATACAAGAAAACATTGTTCAGGGTGGCCTTAACAAATAATTGTATTCTTTTCCACATCTCTTGAAAGTGGAAATTAAAATCACTCAAAAACTCACGAGGAACCAATTTCATAGTGGTTAGTTTTTTAACTAGTGAGAGGTGGTCACATTTATCCTTAAACTTTGTGCAAAGGGAAGACCCAGATCATCCCAAACATGGATGGAATTGGGAAGTAGACTTTAATACCATTGTAAGGCTTTAACCTTAAATGAGGAGGAAAGAAGTCTGATAGCAAAATTTTCTTGAGCTATGTTATAAATTGAATAGATGTTAGTAATTTATTGTATATGTTAAATGGGAGTAGTGAAATCTTTAATAGTAAAATAGGTAAGGTTTTTCAAATCTAAGGTGGGTATATCATCATACTAGGCAAATATAAGTGGGATATCTCCATTTAATTCCATGAAATTATTATTTCTTAGGGCCATTTTTAGAGGTATGAAAAAACTATCAATATTTGTGAGAGATGAAAATAGATTTTTAGGATTTATTATAGTATAAGATATAACTGATATTGATTTCTTCATATATGAAAATAAAAGTTATTGCAGTCAATCCTATTAACTTTAATATATTATCATTTTTGTATCTTTGGCATACATAAACTTGTATTTATTGAGTTCATAAGCCAATGGAATTTTTAGGTGCTTTTGAAATGTGTACGAGTATTACACAACACTTGATGAGAATAGAACCAATATCTTGACTATGATCTTCAAGTCCCACTGAGCATGCCAAAAAACTATTATCAATTATATTTTGTACCCATTTGTATTCATGGTATTATGTGTAGCATGAGTTGTAGTACGTAGAAAATATAATGACATAATGGGATCACCTTTAAGCTATGGAATCTTGGAGAATTGAGTTGAACCTTTTGATGAGGTTACCTTTCTTTCACTAAGCCTAGTATAATTGGTATATGACTAGTTCATGTCAAAGTACTACCTCTTAGTGATATTTCTCCTAAGTAGGGTTTAGCTTGTGAGAAACAAGGTTTTAGAATGAGTAAAAATTAGAAAATGGTGATTGCACCAAATATTATATTGTAAATTAATGCTTTCTTTAATTTAACATGGTTAAATGTTTAATATGTTGAGTTTATTAAATGACAATCTTGCACAAATATGAAATCAAAGGTAATATTGAATATTCATCAAATAAGGAACATAGTTCTTTATTTTTTATCAACAATATTTTGAACAGGAATAAATAATACCATAGATTAATATATATGATTGAAATAAGAATAAAATCATTCATAAATTTAAAAAATAGTCCATACATACACAAAGATGACACAACATAAGGTAGGAAAAAATTTAGTCTATTAGTTTTCTCTAGGTTACCACATTTAGATTAATTATTCAAAAGTATTATAATTTCTCTTATAGAAAAAAGATTTATGGGATACGTTAGGATACCCATATTTATTAAAAAAAAACTCCCTTGAGAGAAAGGAAGTTAAAAAAACCCTATGCTTCATTCTATAGGAAGAAAATCTTGGAAACTTATTGCAAACAGTTTCCTCTTCAGCTGGAAATGGCATCCTCAATGAAGTAGATGATTAGAAAAGAAGCACACAATTGTTGGTCATTTAAAAAAATCTTAGAGGAGTAGAGAAATATGCTGGAATCTTCTAGTTAAACCATTTCTTATTTAATTTGAGTTGTTTTTATCTCTCCCAAGAATGAGGCACCAAAAATGAAACATTACTTGGTAAATATTGAATGCTTTTAGATATTATAAGTTATAAATTGCAAAAACTAACTTGTAATTTTAATTGAAAACTTTTACAACTTTTTAAGTCATTCATCTAGACAAAAAAGGAATGTGTAGATTACAAAATGTGTTTTTTCAACTGAAGCAATTCAAATTTGTTAAAAGAAAAAGTGCAAATTATAAGTTTGCAATTTACAACTTAATGCCTAACAAAAACATAATTACAAACTACAAATGGATCTTTATCAAAAAAAATTATCGAAATGATAGTTGCAATTTTACAACTTGAAACTTTACAATGTATCTTAGAAAAAAAATGGAATCTAAAGAATGTATTTTACAGCTAATTGAAAAAATTAATCCAAAACCATGACCAGTGAAGAATACTTGTCCTTTTTTTATTGTATCTTCTCGATATAATTATCAAATCTTTTGAAGATTTATTGAAGTCATTCATCATCAATACCAAGGGTGTAAAGGTTATTTATCTCATATTCTATTATTAATTTAGATATCTCCCTAGATACAACTCTATAGATTTAAGTATATTTTCCCATCTAATCTAGTGTATTACAATACATAATGAATCAGTGGATGAAACTCAAGTTGAATGTTATATCCCAGGATGATTCCCTCTTGACTACACTTTTAAATTTTCAATGAATCTCTTGAATATGAAGGGGTTGATTTCAAAAATCTGTTACTTCACATGACAATTTACCAAGTAAATATTCAATGTCATAAATTTTATCAGTGGCATTATCACATGTACTATTGGCCTTATTAATACTTTAATTAGGTATCCTAATTCTTAAATGGGTTACACTATCCAACTCTTCATGCTCTACACAACCCTTTAATATCTTTTCTGATATGAGGGTGTCAATTAAATTAGGTCAATAGCCTATGATTTCGGAAAGAATAGGTTTAGTCTTTCAATATCTTTCTCACGTTTTCTTGTCTCTACTTTCAAATATGAATGATCATCCTTTAGAGTCTTTTAATAATCCATTTCCATCTCTACCACTCTATTTTTTTATGAGTTCATCATCTTAGTATTTTTTGGCCCTTCTTATGGTACCAATATTTATCATTTCCTCAAATGTTTCATTATCAGGGAATGAAGCAAGAGATTGAGTTGGTTAGGATATTGGCTTGATGACCTTACTCAAGGCAATTGTTAATTACTTAAATTTATTTTTTAGTTCATCTTAAGTGACCTTGTCAATATCCATCTTATCAAAAAAATATTTGATACCTAATTCAACATTGTGATTTATCCCTCTTGTCAGATGACCCATGTACAAATTATATATTTGATAATCCCCCACCACTAGATCTTCCTCTTTTTTGTCTGGTGAGGGAATTGTAATTTACAAATATATTTCCCCTACTACATGATATGATATTTTAGAGATGGTCATAGAGCCTATCTTTTATCATTTAGATTCCTCACCAAAATCTAGAGTGTTGGGAGACACCATTTGTTTCATTTTATTTATTATTGATTATGTTAGCCAATTTGGAGTGACAACCTATGAATCTAGCACTGTCATATGTGAATCTATATCTAAATTTTTTACCCTAGTATTTACTATGAAAATTCCTATATCTATCATTGATATTTCCATTGGATCCTCAATTGATGATTTGGTTATCTCTTTCCCATTTGTGGGTTGAGTATCCATAGTTGTATTAGTGGGTCCTTCTATCTTCACCTCCTTAGTGAGGGCCTGGGTTACTGTGGGAGTGGAATAAATGTGTATTTGAATGGGTGAAGTGGATATGGATGTGATTATGAGGAAGTGTGTAATATGGAAGTGACACGAGTGGAGAAGTAATCATAAGTAGTTAGAATAGGGGAACCTATGGAAGGGTGAAATCCAAGGTAGTAAATCAATCAATCAATATAGTGGTAACACTTAGAGTAGATGAAATTGGTAGTTTGATTGGAGATGAAAATTAATTTATATCTATCCTAGTAGTTGGGATGGCTAGTGGTATCATAGTTATAATCACTGAATCTGCAACCATTTACTACTAGGTGATATTAGTGATTAATGGAGTGGTAGTGGATATTGAGGATGAGGTAGAAGTGATTACAAATGAGGGAGGTAAAGGTGTAGTTTGAGTATCCATCTATTTTTATTGTATTAATTCCAAAGGAATCACTTGCATAAGTGGGATAGTGGAAACAAGATGGGTAACTACTTGAGATGATTGGGTAGTGGAGATAAGAGGAGGGAGTATTGTGGTTGGTTTAATAGTGGAGACAAGAGGATGGACTATTTGTGTTGGTTGATTAGCATATATTTCCTCAATATAATTTTATAGTGATTGATCCATAATTTAGGATACTCTCTCTTGGTTTTTAGAAGGTGCCCATTTTTTCTTTTTTTTTCTAATTCTACTTATGTGACATAACTAGACTTATTGTCCAGTCTGCTTATCTACTATTGAAACCCTTTACTATTGCTACCACTACATCTTTCTCCTTCACTTATTTCAACCTATATGAAATACTTAGGGTCTTTTTGGTTAATTTTATCCCTTTTATCCTCAATTTATTTACTATTCTATATATAACATGAGTGGTTCTATCCATGAATAAGAAGGATTCAAGTATAGACCACCTTAGTAGTGGAAGAGGTTGGTGATAGATTTTATTATCATAATAGACCCTATCTACTAACTTCTCATCATATTTAAAGTGTTTAAGGACTCATGCCATGTTTTAGTCTCTAATATTCTCTAGGTTAATCCTTGAATAATCTCTTAATCTAACCACCTCTTCATCATGTATATCTTCCTAGTAATCATCATAAAAAGGAATGTGGGAATATGTGGTACCCATTATATTGGTGACATAGATAGTTACATCATAAAAGGGCATTGCATCAAGAGATCTCAAGTTCATTTGAGTCATCTTAGAATCTACACATTTGGATTTTAATATGGAAGGGCAAGCATATCCTCCTACACTAACAGGGAAGTGGATTCTTGACTTATGCTTGTGTTGAGGTTAACATACCACTATTTTTTGAAAATTAGGACCCTTGAGATAATTTTAAAATTAACACTAAAAACTTGATATTATTAGATCATTATCAAAATTTAAAGATCATTCACTTTCATAAGAATGGACTACTTACTTATAATTATGTTTTTGACTTGCCTAATATTGCTAATAATTTATCCTCGCATCTTAAATTTGAAGGTTTCATGGAGTTCTTACTAACAGATCATGTTTAGAGTTTACATATTGACCCTATTTAGGCTTTCACTAGCCTTTGGTTTGTGAAAAATCAAACTTTGATTCATATTCTGAAATCTCTCCTTTAACAAAAACCTAGCATAAAACTTTGGTTCAAATTTACATTTGGTGGGAATGCATTTGGCAAAAATACTTTAAATTTTTACTTAAGCCCAATTTTATGATAAGGATTAGCCATGTTTCACAACATGACCAAACCTTAGATTAAAATAATATTTGGCACCCTTTCATTATTTTTCCCCCTTTTGTTTCATTTATTTCTAAGTCTATTTTTTGTATTGGTAGGGTCCTTTTAATTTTGATAACATGGTCCCATTTATTACCTGTTTAGCCTAAAGTCTTAATTATAAGGCCCTATTCATTTTTATCAACATGAATGAGACCTTAGTATTAATGCTTTATCCTAATTTCTTATTTCATCTTGAGTTCTAACTTAGATGCTTTTACCTTTTGTAAATCCAACAGCTCTTGCTTCATTGTACCCTTAAACAGATAGAGTGAAGAAAGGCTAAAGATCCTAAAGTCTTCACCCTTTAGACCAATCCTAGGTCATCACAAATATCATGATCAATGACATGTGCTTAATTAGAATTGATGATTGGGTGATGTGAGACTGCCCAAGGTTAAATGGGCCCTACTATTAAACATAATCTTAAGCCTAAGTTTCTATGTAAAGCCTCAATGTATTTTTTAATATAATAAGACCTTAGGTTTAAACTTTAATTATTTTAAATATCTAATCATGTACAAGTGTCTATATTAAAATCAATAGTTCATGACCACTCACCCAAAATAGATCCAATAGAGTGAAGATAACATTAAAATGTTAAAGGCCAAAGGAGTATGCAAAGATGACAAGTGTCATCATCTTGGGGAATCGAATAGAGATAACCAACCTGTGGGTCCTCCTTAAGGTCAATAGGGTTAGATCTCAAGGGCCCCATAAAGCTACCATATGGTCTCCCCACATTAGAAGCTTAATTTTAATAGAACCCTGAACTAATGGTGTACACTCACGCAAATCTTGATCAAATAGCTCTTGCTTTATCATGGATGTTGATCGGATGGAGTGAATTGAATCATGAGATATATGGATTACATAAAATTGATGAGATTAAAATTAACATTATTATGACCATCATTTGATGCCCATGAGGCCATCATTAACATCTATGAGACCATCAACTTTAATCCCACCAAAACTAAGGAACATCATGAACTTAAATTTGATATTCTCTCAAACATCATTTGATGTCTATGAGGCTATCATTGACATTCATGAGACTATCAAATTCAAGCTCATCTAACATTTTGTCTAGGAAAATGGATGTGTTTCTATTATTGAAAGGGGTCACTTTGATATCATGCTTTAAAACTTAGCATAAAATATTTTAGCCTAAGTCTATGGCATGTTTATTGACATGAAATAAACTTAGCTTAAAATATTTTAGCCTAGGTTCATTTTTAAGACCATGCATTGATTAAAGTTTGTGCATCTCTTAGGATCAATGAATCATATTTCATCAAACTCAGATGATCCAATGGCATGAAATCACCAAAGACTATTTAGTATAGCTACAAGAGCCCATAAGCTTGACACATGGTAGACACACATTCAATTGATGATTAGTGTAGGACACAAAGATCAAAAAACCCATGAAGATGTCAACTAACATAACCATAAGGTTTGATGCAAATATGGCAAATGACATGAAAAATCTTGGATCATGATCAATAACCCACATTTATCCATAGGTGATGATCTGATGGTATGAAACAAAGGGAGATTTTTAAATAACAATGGCTAGTGCTTTGAAGGCATTTATAAAAAATGATGTGAAAGTTGCTAGATAGATGCAAAATAAGTACCATGCAATCACAAAAAGACAAATATGAAGATCTTGTGTGCTTGAGAAGGCAACTGTATAAAGGCAAAGGAAAAAATCAAATATGGGGCATGAATGAGCCTATGTCCAAATAGGCCATTTCCATTAAAACTTAAAGAGAGCCCTAAAATTTCATAAAATAAAGTAATTTGAACTCATATTGATCACAGTAAAGATTAATAGAGTTCAATTATAATTTGAGCATGAAATAATTAACCCATAGACCATTTAAAACATAGCAATAATCCATTTTCAAGTGTGGAAGCCATGGCAGCTCAGAGGTAATAACAAAATGATGAGATAGAGTTGTATCTTTCTATAGATAATGAAGAGAGGGTATTTAAAGAAATAAACCTGGACACTGTAGCATTGAACATGGGTAATAGGAATTGGTCCAAACTCTTTTAGACCATTAAAGTGATGCAACCCATCATGAAAGAGGAAAAAAATATTACTACCATAAAAAAGAGATGATGTGACTTGGTTGCAATCCAAATGGTCAGTCTCTACCATAATACCACAAAACCTAAGGTAATCTATTGTATTGGCATCCTTGCTCCCATTTTCCAAGATTATAGAATTGAGCAAGGTTGGATTGTTCATGAAAGTAGCTTTAGGATAATTACATACATTTCCCCATTAGCCTTTTAGAGTTACTAAAAATTTCAAAAACCTAAAGTAGACTTGCTCAACATTAAGGAATGGACTGGTAAGAATGACGTGGAC
The DNA here is from genome assembly GCA_037957365.1 of Torreya grandis. Lineage (NCBI taxonomy): Eukaryota > Viridiplantae > Streptophyta > Pinopsida > Cupressales > Taxaceae > Torreya > Torreya grandis. The sequence goes on from JARHVA010002930.1 coordinate 122,742, forward strand.
ACCATCCTTAGGCCATGGTTTCCCCATGGGAACCATGTGATTTGAGACCTTACTGGCAATACCTAATTCCCTAATTTAGATAGGGGATTAGGGTAATTATGACTTTGTTGATATAATATCTAGATCCTCTTCAACCACTTATGTTAGTAAGAATTGAGTGTCCTTCATCTACTTCATGGTAGAGAAAGAGCTCACTCCTTGAATTAGAGAGATGATCAACATCTATCTAGAATGATAAATCATAGCCATCAAGAAGAATACTAGTAAAAAATTATTCATGATGTCTTATATGTTGGATGCCTTGCTATCCTCCACCAAGATCACTTACTAAGCACAATCCTAAATAGAGGAGGTTGAGAAAGAAAAAGTGAAAGAGCCTACCTTAGATCTAGTTCCAATAACACCATTAAGGAAGAGAAAGGCATAATTAGCAATGGTCCCAATTGGGAAAGAGAATCCCAACTTGAATTTCACTCACTCTATGAGTGAAATAAACTTATTAAATGATTAATACCCCATTCATGGACTCTTTATCCCTAATTGGTTCATCCATGGGAAAATGTATAAGATCCCCTCCTTATCCCAATCATAGGCATTGACCCAAACTATAAATATTTATGTACATGATGATATCAAGCCATGGATAAGGTATTTAATGAAAGATGAGGAAAAGATAATAAAAATGGCCACTGTATGGTTAGATATCAAGCAATAGAGACTCTAGGAGCTTTAAGTAGCACCTAGATGGAGGCTCATAAACCTCCAAAGTACATAGAACTAACTACCATTCTATAATTCAATCCTAATAAAGCAATCTTAGAAATATTAAAAACTAGAAAGGCCATTTTAGGGACTACAGAATTCACCTTTCAAAAGGTTGAACCATTTTTAGGCTTAACTCTAGTTATGGGACAATAGTTTTGTGAACTCCCCATCCATGAGGAAGATATAGAAAGCCTAATTGATGCTTATTCAATTCAGGTTAGAGTAGACATCAGAGTTATGAATAAAAGGATATATAATTTGGAGAAGGAAAAGGAAAATCAAGAGACCCAAGTAGTGTTATCATTCCCAAAGGTAATGGTTAAAATACTTGATGAATCCTTATATAACATGTTTGATGCCTTGAAAATAGTGAAGCTAAGGAAAAGTGCATTGATAAAACATAATATAATGGCTAAGGGTATAATATCCCAATGGAAAGCTTTAGAGGATAAAATAATATGGTTAATCAACATATTAGTTAGAATGTAGATTCTTAGGTTTATAAAAATTAGTTTGGGACATTTAAATGCAATTATAGGATTATTTATTGATAAATTCCATAATTGTAATGCCTAGTCAAAATATTTGTAGAGACTTTTGAAGGATGATGAGGAGCTAGTAGAAAGGATTGAACAACTCCTTGTGACCATGCTCACTAAACCTACATAGCCCACTATCTTAGGCATCATGAAGGATGATCAATTAAAGCACAAGGATACTTTGGTTACACAATAAATAAGAATTAAAGGTCAAGGCCAATCTAGGGTAGACAATAGTAGGATCTTGGACATGATCTGTAATGTAGGAAAAAGGATAATTGAGGCCAAGAGCATGAAGGAAGCCATGGCTAGAAATGATAGGGAATTGAATGAGCTAATAGATAAAGAGGAAGAGTGTATCCTAAAACTAGTTGTGGGATTTGAGTTAGTCAATGAGAAACACCAAAAGGCTATGAAAATCCTCCAACAAAAGTGAGTTATCAAGCATAGGTCCAACCAACTAGCTAAATAATATCCCATTTTGTAAAAATTTCTAAAATTTTGAAAGAGAAATATTCTTTTATAAAGGAATATGTTAGTTTTTTAGCATGCCTATAGGTTAGTCCATTTGGAAAAGAAAATGAATTATAGAATTGTAAAGAAGTATATTTGTCCTTATCTTTGTACCCTTGTATCTTGTAACTGACCAGTATATAACCTTCTCCTATAAAAGTATATATATTCATTTTGTGAAGAGAGAATTTTGAGAAAAATTTGTATACTAAGTAGTTAATATAATCATAGAATTATGTAAATATTTTCCAAATTTGTATGGTCAATTCTTAATATGGATTGTTTCTCAATTATTGGTTCTAAATATTGAATCTAAATGGATTTTAAGAATTTTGAAGATGCATCTTTGATACAAGGTTTCTAATTTGTGCTTATGCTAGATTAGTTTAAGGATCTTGAATTTGATTCATTTCATTTTTTTCATATTCAGATGAGTTAATGTTGTTTGAATATGGTGACACATCTTTAAAGTAAATCTAGTTCTTACTTGTATGATTTCATATTATCTTAAGAAAGTTACTTGGTGTATGGTGAAATCTGAGCTTATGCTATTTTTCATTATATAGTGGTTAAATGCATATTTGGTTGAAATTTAATCCTTGTCATGATGTTTGAGACAAAGACTAGTAATCACACATTTTATTCCCACCCGACCCTTCTCTTTTGTTTCTTTTTTAACCAAATAACTTTAGAATAGTTCTCACTATAAATATTCATCTAGATTAGTATTTAGCATATAAATTTGATCATAACTCACTAAGATCAACATAGATACTTCAATATTTACAAGGACTATGGTGGCTCCTAGCCACTAAGTAATATAATTTTATGGAATAATTTATATTTCTATACCTCTACTTCACCATAGGTAACTAGATTACCAAAACTTGATACTCATGCCATGAATTCCTTGCATTATAAAATGAGAAGTGTTCTTAAACACTAAGATCACCTATGATACACATGGAGGCATCAACAATAATTGCCTCCATTAGTGTTAGAAGGAGGGTCATTTGTTGAGTATTTGATAGCCTTAGTTTGTTTTAATATAAATTTGGTGTTATCTTTTCACTTTTGCATAATTATTTTCTCAAAAGTGTAAATATCACTAATATTGGTAGTCTTTCACCCATATTTGTGCTTGTTTTAGACAAAGATCAATGTTCATTAAAGCTGGATGCTTAATTCTAGTAAAAATAGTTTAAGATCTAAATAATCCATAGTATTTGAGGTTAGAATAGTTTGTTTTGATCAAAGATAGGTGCATATTTTATATATTTGAGTTAATTTGAGCTTATATTTGTAAATATAGGCCATATTTACATAATTAGACACATCTTTCTGCTAGCTTAGTTAAAAATTGATACCCTTTATCATTTTTCACAGAAATCTTTGAAAAATTAGCTTAGTGCAAAAATCTAATCCTCATTCTTTGTAAAGATTTGTTTGATACATTATATTCATATAAGATCTAAATATCTCAAGATGTAACTACCAAGAATTTGAACAAGATCAGATTCAGAGACAAGAGAACCTCTACTTGAGTTGGAAGTCCATAGGAGAACCAAACAAGATAAAGGTAGATGTAGGCATTTAAAGTCTTTGCCAACTTCACCACTCCAAGGTATTCATACATTCAACCTTCATTTAGGTATGGCTTGGTTGGGAAGTTATCCTATCAACATACAAGGTGAAATTCATGATCTCCCTCGAAATCCTAAAAAGTATTTGCCAAATTTTAATCTTAGTGTTATTTTGACAATAGAAGAACATGTTAAATCATTTAGGGTTTCATTAAGGTTTCTCAATGTAACCCATGAAGATTTAGCATTTAGGTTGTTACCTTTTACATTTAATTATGCTATATATGAATGTTTCTTACACTTGCCTCATGATTGCATCACTTCCTAGGATGAGTTTAATAGCATATTCATTGACTAATTTAGTAAAATATTTTGCCTTTATGTCCTATACCAATAATTTACCACCCTAAGGAGGGATGCTAATGAACCCATAAGATTTTTTAATGCCATGTTATAAAATATGTATAGCAAAACCATGGACCCTTATAAGCCTAATCAAGCCTTGGCCTTGGAAATTTATAAAGATGTTCTTGATTCCATGGCCTCTATACTCATAAAAGAGTCGTAGGTCTAATGGAGACACTAGATTTAGCTTATGCTAAGGCTATGATGATAAATGACTACATGCAACCTCAAGGTTAGATGGCCTATGGTGTTCCCAATGTCAATCCACATATGCCTACTTTCAATGCATTTCCTAATAATAACTAGAATGTTCCTACTCTCAACTAGCTCACAAATCTAAATCAATTGCCTCTAATACATGCTACTCCTAACTAGAATTTGGGGTTCTTGAACCACCCTGATAATAATGGATTTATTGCAACTGATCAAAGGACCTTGGTACCAACCACTAGTACCAATAACAACTAAGTCCATAATTTAGAGGCCCCCCAAAATGAGAATGATTCCATTCTAAAAATGGTCTAAAAATTGAGTATGGTCTAAAAATGAATACTATGGATATTAATCTCATTGATATTACTTTTCTTGATTAATGTAGAGTCTATTACACTGTTAAACATGGTGAGATTGATTACATTGAATTTTTTGAAGCTTTTGAGGCATTTTAATAAGAGTTAGAAACTTTTGAAGTAGTGTCTAACAAATATAATGTTGTAGGTACCTCAGGATCCAAGACTATTAATTGGACCTTCATGGTGGAGACATTTGATTCCCCCTTCCAAGAAGATAATGAAATAGATGATGTTCTTGAAGAAGTTCATGCTTTCCAATAGTTCTTAAAGAATGCATATCTTATAATAAATAGATAATAGAGGCATCCTTTGACTAATTCTACTCCTCCAAATAGCTTTGGTTCTCCTCTAAATACCACTTTAGACAATAATCTAGAGCTTCGAAAGGGAAGTAATTCTAGATCTAGTGTTGAAGCTTCCAATTATTCTAATAATATTGGTTACAACATTGTAAAGGACATGAATAAAATCAAATTTAATATTACCTTGCATGAATTGACCTAAATCATAGAAGAAAGGGATCTTTTTTTGGAATCCTTGTCCAAGAAGTTTATAAAATTTTCCAATACTGATAACGCAAATGTATCTATATATAAAGCTAAAACAAAGTCCCCACACTTCTTAATTACAATCGAGATGTTTGGAAAGAAATTTCATAATTATTTACTCGATTATGATGGGTCTACTAGTATTATGCCTTTAGGTGTTTATAAATAGCTTAGATTGACCCCCATTAAGTCTAACAGGGTTGTCACCCAATTATATAAGTATAGGGTCAAGGTGATTGGATAACTATTAAATATCCACATGTAATTGAGTTCTGAGCCAAGGTTCCAATAATTAATATCTATCCAAGTAGTACATATCCCTAATGCATATGGACTACTTTTAAGCAAAGAGTGGATAAAGGCTCTAAATGGATACATGTCCACATATTGTTCACACCTATGGTTGCCTTGGAAGAGAGTTCCCAACAAAATCAAAGTTGAAAGAGAGACAAGGATGAAGCATGTGATCAATGAGTATAATGTTGTCAATGAAAGGGACAACATAATTGACTCAAACATAGGGATTTTCACCCTATATACAACCAAAGTTAGTGATCCTAAAGCTTATAATGTTGTACCTAGGTTGTGGAAGTTGCATTTTGATAGGGCTAGGTGTAAGGCTGGGTCTGGAGTAGGTATTATTCTAACTAAACATATCGGTAAGAAATACCATGATTCTTATATACTCTAGTTTCCTTGCACCAATAACCTTGATGAGTATGAATCCCTTATCTTAGGTTTATGATTTTCCATAACAAACAAGGTCAAAGAACTATTAGTCTATAGTGATTCAAAGGTAGTAGTGAACTAAGTGAGGAGCAAGTATCAATGAAAATGGTCATACCTCAAGAGGTATAAATTTAGATTATGATATCTATTGGAATCATTTGATGCCTTAAACATTTGATGCCTTAAAAATGTTATTGGAAAATGTATATAACAGGTGTTACTAAAGGTAAATTATTGGGCCATGTCATCACTAAGGATGGAATTTCCATATACCCTAAAAGAGTGGAAGCTATATCCAAGATATATCCTCCCAATATTAAAATGGAATTAAAATTATTTTTTGGCAAGATAATTTTTTTAATAAAGTTCATTTCTAGCTTTGTAAAGATTCTCAAACCATTGAATGACATACTGAAGATTGATGTCAAAGTATTATGGAATGAGGAATCTAAGAAAGCCTTTGAAGACATAAAAAGTGTAATCATTCAAGATCTAGTATTAATAAGTCTTGAATTTTCAAATGAATTTTACCTCTACTCTTTCTCCTATAACAACACTATTGTTTTTGTGTTAACTTAGAAAATATAAGGATATGACCATACAATTGTTTTTATGAGTAATAATTTGAAGAATACTTAGTTAAACTGTATTCTAATTTATAAGCAAGCATTTTCATTAGTTAAAGTTATCAATAAATTTAGGCACTAAATTCTTGGGAATAAGGTTCATGATAATCCATTAGATCTAGTTACTAAGCTAATTCTAAGCTAGTGTGAACTTGGAGAACAAAGGGGTAAATAGATGTCTATTCTTCAAGAGTATGACATAGAAATAAAGAATGTAAAAATGGTAAGGTGTCAAGGTCTAATTAAAATGATTGTTAATACAAGACCTAAGCTAATTATTATACAAAGCTTCAAATCTAATGAGTGTTATGATTTCATCATTCATTTACTAATCAATGGTACTTGTCTTTCAGGGCTGATCACATAGTAGAGAAGAGATTTGAGGCTCAAGGTAGCTCACTATCTCATAAATAATGGGATTCTATACCAATAAAAAATTTGAAGGTGTGTACTTGAGATATGTCTCCAAAGAAGAAGCCATTAAAATAATGAGCACTTTCCATGAGAATTTGGGAAGTGGGCATCCATCAGGAAGAACCAAAACTCATAAAATCCTCAAATATTGATGATATTGACCCACCATATTCAAGGATGCTCATAATAATGTAAGATAATTCCATTCATGCAAGATATTCAACACAATAAATCCTAAGGCATCAATGCATTTACAACCATTCATGACTGACAAACCTTTTCCCTAATGGGTTGGAATTTGTAGGGGTAATCAACCCCATTTCATCAAAAGGTCACAAGTATTTCTTGATAGCTACTGATTATTATACAAAGTGGACTAAAGCTGTAGCCACCAAACAATGTAAGACTAAATAAGTGATTAGTTTTTTATAAAAAAACATATGCACTACATTTAGAACTCCAGTATCTTTGGTATGTGATAATGGGTCAAAATTTATATCCATAGAGATGAAAAAATAGGCACATGATAATAGTATAATCCTCAAGTTCTCATCCAACCATTACCCTCAAGGTAATGGAGTGTTTGAATCAACAAACAAGAACTTTATGAAAGCCATTAAGAAGTCTATTTTAGATAAACCTAGAACATGGAATAATATTCTCAAGTTTGCCCCTTGGGTAGATAAAGAAATAATAAATTAGGCTCTTAAAGCATCTCCATTTTTTTTGGTATAGGGACATGAACCTATATTCCCCATTACACTCAATCTGCCAACTTACAAGTTTATGCTAGAGTACATGGAGGATGACCAAGAATTTGCAAACTCAAGGCTATTAGACATTGTCTAGATTGAAAATGCATGAGAAAAGGATTTTGATAATTTTAGAAGATGTAAAACCATGATAAAGAGGTGGTTTGAGAAGAGATAAAAAAATCAAGGTGTTTAAACAAAGATATTTGGTTCTTCTTTGGGACAACGCATCTAAGCCTAAGGGAAAACATGGAAATTTCACACCTCTATAGATTAGCCCCTATCAGATTGTAAACATGATTTAAGATAACACCTTAGACTAAAAGACTTACAAGGAGTAGAGCTCACACTACCCACCAATGGGTAGTACCTCAATCATTAATTCTCTACTAGTCCCCCTAAGGTCTTCATGGTGTAAATCAGTAAGATGGTTAGACTTAGTGTAGATAAGATAGTTAGTTTATTTTAGTTCTTTCTTTCTTATCCCTTATTTGTACATATTTAGTTGCTTCTCTTTTAACTTTTGATTTGTTTTTTTTTGCTATGTGTTTGATTTTGTTACCTTATTCTTTGCATTCAATAAATCCTTTTGGATAACCCTTAACTCAAAGTTTATTTTGTTTGCTTAATACTCCAAAGTTTAGGAATGTGGGTATGAACCTAATATATATGCTGACCATGGGTCTAAAATGTGAGCCTAATGTTGTGATTTGAAGAAACTAGTGAAGACTAATACAAGAGTCTAGTTGTTCCATGAGAGCTTAAAAATTATCTTGACTTATGTTTCGTTTTAAGATGATTTACACTGGTAGGATAAAAGCTTAATATATTGAGGCATAGTCATGCTTACACTTAAAAAACATCATTGTTTGGGATAATGGTTATAGCCATATGTGATTTTATGAGGATAAAACACTTGACCAAATCCTGAAACATCACTACCCTAGTTCCCAACCTTGCTAAAAAAATAAAAGATCTAATAAACAAAAATAAAAATTTAATACAAAATTAAAAGCTTTACAAGCATAGGTAATTATGGTAATCTCCACCGGGGTTATGGAAACCAAGATATAAGTGGAGTAAGGCCTTGCAAAGAGACAAAGGTATCTCTATCAGAGCTATGGACACCTAGCTAGTAGTAGATTAATGCCCAAGCCTTCCCTGAACTAGAAAAATTGCTTTTCATGAATATCTAAACTTGCTCCAAGTCAATTGTAGTGATTAAAGACATGAAACTTGGAAGTTATCCCCTAAACCCCATGACAAATAGTAAGTGGAATCAAAGCACACACACAAAATGACTATGTTTTGATATTTGATCCCAATCCTACATGTGCAAGGCTTGCTTCAACCATAAACAAATCTTTATAAAGGCACTGATCAAGTAGGATAAGTGACCTAGTTATTTGTCTACACAAAAGTCTTTAGGTTCTAACACATTACTATGTTTCCCCTAAAAGCTATCACTTGTTGAATTCAACATACCCCCATTTTTTAAAAATTCGGACACCTAAGATACTTTGAACCTTAACACTAAAAACTTGATATGATTAGATCATTATCATTTTTTGAGGATCATCCACTTTGATAAGAATGGCCTACTTACTTATAATTTTGCTTTTGACTTACCTAATGTTGCTAATAATTGGTCTTAATATCTTAAGTTGTGGGTTTCATGGATTTATTTTTAATGGATCATTCTTAGAGTTTACAGATTGACTCTATTCAATATTTCACTATCCTCTAGTTTTTGAAAAATCAAATTTCGATTCATATTTTGAAAGCTCTCCTTAAACATAAACCTTTGGTTCAAATTTACATTTGGTGAGAATAATTTGAATTTTGACTTAAGTCTAATTTTATGCTAAGGATTAGTCATGTTTCAAAACATGACCAAACCCGAGCCTAAAATCATGTTTGGTCCCCTTTCATTATTTTCCTCCCTTTTTGTTTCCTTTATTTCTAACTAAGTCTAATTTTCATATTGGCAGGGTCCTTTTAATTTTTATAACATGGTCCCTTTTGTTACCTATTTATCCTAAAGTCTTAATTCTAAGTTCCCATTCATGTTTATCAATATGAATGAGACCTTCGTATTAATTATTTAGCCTAAGTTCTTATTTCATCTTGAGTCCTCACTAGATGCTTTTGCCTTTTGTAGATATAATGACTCTTGTTTTATCAGCCCCCTTGATTAGATGGAGTGAAGGAAGCATGAAGATCTTAAAGTCTTCACCCTTTAGATCAATCCTACATCATCATAAAGATCATGATCAATGGCTTGTGCTTACATAGAACTGGTGATCAGATGATGGAAGATCACCCAAGGATAAATAGGCCCATTATTAAATGTAATCTTAATCTTAAGTTTTTACATAAGGCCACATTGTAATTTTTAATATGATAAGACCTTAGGTTAAAACTTAGGTTTTGACTTTAATTATTCAAAGGAGCCAATCATGTACAAGTGTCTAGATTAAAATCAATTTGTAGTCACTAACCCAAAATAGATCCAATAGAATGAAGATAATGCTGAAATGTCAAAGGCCAAAGGAGTCTCATGAAGATGGAAAGTGTCATCATATTGAGGAATTATATAGATATCAATAACCTATGAGTCCTCCTTAAGGTTAATAGGGTCAAAGCTTGGGAGTCCCAAAAAGATGCCATGTGGCATTCCCATATTCAAAGTTTAATGTTAATAGAACCCTGAAAATGGTGTAAACTCACTTGAATCTTGATAAAATGACTCTCACTTCATCATGGATCTTGATTAGATGAAGCAAATTGAATCCAAGATCTATGGAATACAAAAGCTTGATGAGCTTAAAATTGAAACTCACATGACCACCAGTTAATGCCCATAAGGCCATCATTGATGTCCATAATACCATTAACTTTAAGCCCACCAAACCTAAGGAACTTCACAAACTTAAATTTGACATTCTCATGAACATAATTTGACATATGTGAGGTGGTCATTGAAATCTACAAGAATATCAAGTTCAAGCTCATCTAACATTTTGTCTAGGCAAATGGATGTGTTTCATTCATTTGAAGGGGCCACTTAGATGTCAAGCTTTAAAAATCAGCATAAAATATTTTAGCCTAAGTCTATGGCATGTTTATTAACATGAAATAAACTTATCTTAAAATATTCTAGCCTAAGTTCCTTTCTATGATCATGTAATTATTAAATTTCATGCACTTTTAGGATCAATGGATTTTACTTCATCAGCCCTGGATGATCTAATGGCATGAAATCATCAAAGACTATTTAGTATATCTCTAAGAGCCTGCAAGCTCAACACATGGAAAACATATGTTTAATATATGAATAGTGTAGGATATAGATATAAAAAAACCCATAGAGATGACAAGTACCACAACCATGAGGCTATATGTAAAGATGGCTAATGACATGCAAAATCCTAGATCATGATCAATCACCCACATTTATCTATAGGTGATGATCTAATGATGAAAAATTAAGTTCAAATTTTAGATAACAATGTCTAGTGCTTTGAAGGAATTTATGAAAAATGCTACAAAAATTACCATATATATACTAAATAAGTGCCACACAAACACAAAATGACAAAGATGAATATCTTGTGTGCTTTAAAAGGTGAATGTATAAAGGCAAATGTAAAAATCAAATATTGGGTATGAATGAACCTAAGTTTGAATAAGCCATTTACATTAAAGTTTTATAAGAGCCTCAAAATTACATGAAATACCCTAATTTGAACTTGGATTGATCATATTCAACCTAAAAGGAGTCTAGTTACAATTTGATCATTAAATAATCAACCCAAAGACCATTTATAGCATAGTAGTAAGAAATTTGAAAGTGTGAAAGCCATAGTAGCTCAAAATAAATATCAAAATGATGAGATAAATTTGTGTTTTTCTATGGACAATGAAGGGAGGGTCTTCAAGGACATAGACGTAGACACTGAAACATTGAACATGGGTAATAGGAACTAGTCTAAACTCTTTTGGACCATTGAAGAGATGCATCCCATCATGAAGGAAGAATAAAAGAAAATCACCATAAATACAAGATACTACAACCTAGTTGTAGTCTAAATGGCTAGTGTCCACCATTTTATTACCAATCTTGAGGTAATCCACTGTATTGACATCTTTGATCCCATTTTAAAGGAGTGTAGAATTGAATAAGGTTGGATTGTTCATGAAAGGACCTTTAGGAGAGTTGCATACATTTACCCATTGGCCTTTGATAGTTACTACAAACTTTGGAAACCTTAAGTAGACTTTCCCACCATCAAGGAATGGACTAGCAAGAATGACTTGGACACTATCCTTAGGCCATGGTTGCTCTGTGGGAACCATGTGATCTGAGACCCTACTAGAAATATCCTAATTTCCTAATTGAAAGAGGGGGTTAGGGTAATAATGACACTATTGAATATAATATCTAGAGCCCCTTTAAATACTTATGTCAGTAAGAATTGGGTGTGTTATATCTACTTCATGGTAGAGAAAGAGCTCATTCTCCTAATTAGAGAGATGATCAACATCTATCTATAATGAAAATTCATATCCATCATGAAGAATATGAGTACATAATTCTTCATGATTTCCTATCTATTGGATGCCTTGCTAGCCTCCACCAAGATCCCTTATCAAAAATTGGTCACCAAAGGGTAGATTCACATCCCCCCACCATTATTCTAAACTACACATTTTCAAATATAAACACAAGATGTAGTATATTTTTAATTATGTTTATCCTAATTTAGTATAGTACATTACAATGATCCTTATGCCAAGGATTAGCCCTCTAATAAATAAATATTTAGAGCTAATGGGATACATTTAGTTGTATCCAAATTGTACAATGATTAGAATTGAAGGGATTCTAATTCAACCTCACAAGTTGCTTGTCTATGTTCCCATCAGGATGGTAGAGAAAGAAATTACATAAAAAATTCTTCATGGTGTGGAAAAAGTGTGCAAGGATAAGAGGAAAGCCCTCCTCCATCCCTTTCCTATTACCATTATTAGAACTATGATATAAAATTTGGATCAGGTAAATGTTGTATCTAGGTATAGGGAATCTTTCAACTTACACCTTGATGAGCTAATGTAGTGGGACACTAAGGGCATGGTCTCCACACATTTTAAATCTCAGTAGTTGCCCAAGCTATTATATTATCCCCATATTGGTTTCCATGACTCCTTATACATCAAAGCAAATAATTTTGAAAAAATATTGGATAGGCTTAAGGCACATAACATTAGACTTTAGCATAGATTGACCAGTGATCAGAAACCACTTGGGGATATATCACAAATGGGGCCCCTATAGTACCATTTTCTACCTATCCGTTCAAGGCACCCTTAAAAACAACCATAAATGGAAGGGAACTAAACATAATCATAGATTACATAAGGTCTTGGCAAGTAAAACCTTGAAAAAAGGCATGGTGAGGGACACTCATCCTCAACCTTACCTTAAGGACTAACATCTCCCCTTGAGTACCTAGACATGATTGCCCTAGAGCCTGATGAGACATTGGAAGATGATCTCAAGGTTTTTGATGAGGCATATGGGTATGATTAAGATAAACATGTTAAAGAAACACAAGCCTAAATAGAGGAGGTAGAGAAATAAAAAAGAAAAGAGTTTGCCTTGGATCTAGTCTTAATGAAAAAAGTAAGGATGAGAATGGTAGAGTTAGTAATAGTCATAGTTGTAAAAAATAAGCCCAAGTTTAATTTAACTCACCCTACAAGTTAAATCAAATTATTTAATGATGAATACCCGTTCATGGACCAATAATCCTTGATTGGTTCATCTATGGGAAAATTTATAAGATCCCTCCTTATCCCACTCATGGGACTTGACCTAGACTATCAATATGGATGTACATGATGATATAAAGCCATGCATAAGGGATTTGATTAAGGTGGAGGAAAAGAGAATAATAGTGGCCACTACAAGGTCATATAACAAGTAAATAGAGACTCTAGGAACTTCAAAATAACACCTAGATGGAGACTCCTAAACCTTAAAAGTATAGAAAACTAAATACCAATGTACAATTCAATCCTGAGATAATAGTCTTAAAATGATAAACAACTAGAAAATCCATGTTTGGGACTGAAGAATTCACCTTTCAAAAGGTTGAGCCATTTTCAGGCTTAACTCTAGTTAGGGGAAAATATCTTGGTGAGCTCCCCATCCATGAGGAAGACATGAAAATCATAGCTGAGGCTCATTGAGCTCAAGAGAGAGCAAGAATCAAAGGTATGAAGTAAAGGATATACAATTTAGAGAAGGAAAAGGAAAATCTAGAGACCCTGACAGTGCTATCAGTCCCTGAGTCAATGGTTAAAATTCTTGATGAATCCTTTTATGACATGTTTGACGCCTTGAAAATAATAAAGTTAAGGAAAATTGTATTGGCATAATAAAATACAATGGATAAGGGTTTAATATCCTAATGGAAATATTTAGAGGATAAAATAATAGGGTTAATCAACATACTAATTGGAAGGTAAATTCTTGGATTCAAAACAATTAGTTTAGGACATTTAAATGCAATTTTGAGAATAGTTATTGACAAAGTCCAAAATCTAAATGCCTAGTCCAAGGATCTAGAGAGACTCTTAAAGGATGATGATGAACTAGTATAAAGGATTGAACAGCTCCTTGGGACTATGATCACTAAACCTACACAACCCACTATCTTAGGAATCATGAAGGATGATGAATTCATGTATAGGGATACTTTGGTCATAAAAAAAATAATAAGTAAAGGTCAAGACCAATATAGAGAAGACAATAGTATGATCTTAGACATGATATTTTATGTATGATAAAGGGTAACTAAGGCCAAGAGCATCAAGGAAGCCATGGCTAGAAATGATAGGGAATTGAATGAGCTAGCTGTTAAAGAGGAAGAGTGTCTCCTAAAACTAGCTGTGAACTTGGAACTAGTCAAAGAACAACACCAAAAGGCTATTAAAATCCTCCAATAATAGCAAGTGGGTTATTAATCATAGGTCCCACTAACTAGTTTAATAATATTCCATTTTTTAAAACTTTGTAAAATTTTGAAAGAGAAATATTCTTTTATAAAGGCATATGCTAGTTCTTTAGCATATTTGCCTCTAAGTCAGTCCATTTGGAAAAGAAAATGTATTATATAATTTTAAAGGATAGATATCCTTATCTTTTTACTCTTGTATCTTGTAACTGATTAGTATACTACCTTGTCCTCCTATAAAAGGTTGTATTTCCATTTTGTAAAGAGAGAGAATTTTGAGCAAAATTTGTATACTTTGAAAAATTAATACAATCAAAGAATTTTGTAAATATTATCCAAATTTGTTGTTTCAATTTTTAATATGGATTTTCTCTCAATTATTGGTTCTAAATCTTGAATTTGAATGGATTTTATGAATTTTGAACTTGCATATTTGATATAGGGTTGCTAATTTTTGTTTTTGCTAGATTAGGTGAAGGATCTTGAGTTTGATTTGTTTGATTTGTTTTGTATTTAGATGTGCTAATGTTATTTGAATATGGTAACAAATATTTAAAGTAAATATAGTTCTTACTTTTATGGTTTCATATTATCCTTAGAAATTTTCTTGGTGTATGGTGAAACATGAACTTATGCTATTTTGCATTGTATACTAGTTAAATGCATATTTGGTTCAAATTTAAGCCTTATCATGATGTTTGAGACAAAGAACAACAATCACACATTTTATTTCTACCCTACCCTTCTCTTTTGATTCTATTTTGACCAAATCACTTTATTATAGATCTCACTATAAATATTAATCTATATTAGTCTTTAGCATATAAATTTAATCATAACTCACTAAGATCAACATAGATACTTCAAAATTCACAAGGACCATGGTGGCTCCCAACCACCAAGTAATATAAATTTGTGGAATATTTTAAATTACTCTACATCTATTTCACCATAGGTAACTATGTTACTAAAACATACTACTCATGCCATGAATTCCTTGAATTATAAAATGAGAAGTGTTCTTAACCATTAAGAGCACATGTGATACAATTGGAAGCATCAACAACTTTATTTATAAAAACTTGTGGGTTTCTGCAAGTTGCCTCACAAGTTCCATTAGGGTCCATTTATCACTTACATAACTTGAAAGAGTGTAGGGAAAACCACTTAAACCACTAACTCTAATATATGAATATGTGGGGAACTAAATGAAAAATGCCCCCATATGGAAATTTCTATAGTTGTATCATTAGAAAATCTTCTTCTTCTTAGCTCCTTTTAAAACATAATTATGATGCAATAGATAGAATCATCATTAAACCTTCTTAAAATTTGTTTGCTTACCTCAAGGGTGAGATTAGGTTATATTTAAGTACCTTATTTATTTGACCAGGCACTGCCTTCAATCTTGGGAATTCCCTCCCTTTTGCTAATATATAGAAAAGGTAAGATGTCATATAAAACTTGCATGTAGTTTAGACCTCCATCAATGATTTTTTAATGGATTTATAAATAAACTACCTAGTGAATGTTTTATTTTTATTTTTATGGATTACCTAGATATACCAATACATCCAATGCTAAAAATTCTTGGCATTTGGGTTCCCTGTAACTCTGTGCAAGAGTAAGATAATGTCTCCTACTTCATCCTTAAAGTTTATTCTAACCAAGGTCCTAGGCATCCTTATGGTTGTTGGTCTAGGGGTTTTTAGCCATTGTTTGTTTAAAACCCATAGATAAGATGCATTATTATACTAATATAACTTTTGGAAAGAGTCAAGGGTTATATCTAGATAGCTTTCATATTATATAATTAGGAACATGATGTCAATGAAATCAAGATCCAGATTCGGAATATTCTTTCCTTTAATATTCACCACCTCCACCTGATCAACATCATAGTATTTTACCATTGTGAGAACAAGCTCATGTATTTTTACTTAGAGTGGGAAAGCTGCTATTGAGGGAAACCCACTATCATAGATGTTGAGTCAACTCATTCTTGAATTCAACATTTATTCTATTCTAGAAATCTACCAGGTCTATGTGACCTAGATTTGCATAGATGATGTCATTTATATTTTATTCTAGATTAGATGGGACACCAAAACCATTTGAATTGAACACATTTCCTTTCTAGACATGTGGTCTAAGAAAATTGGCATGGGAAAACCAATGATAGAGTTGATCAGGGTCTAGAATTTTTATTGTAGGTTATTACTCCACTTTGAACTTGGTAGGGTTTTGTGTTGTAGTTTTAGTTATAAATTTCAATGGGGATATGATGTAAAATTGCAATTAAAATGTATGGTAGATATGTCTGAGAGGGTTTTAACTTGTAATTTACACTTACAAAATCTAATGAAAAGTATGGCAGGGTTTTTGGTTTATATAAGTAAGTCAGATCTCTAATGGGAAATTAGAGTTGTTAATATAAAAGAAACCTTTGATAGGATTTTGTACGGATTTTAGAAACTAGGATATCTATGGGATTTGATCTGTAGAAATTAAGAGGGGTTTTTATAGAATTTACAAAGGGTATTTTTGGGTAATATTATAGATTTTGATAGTATGACATAAACCCTATATGAAATTGTCAAGAGTAATCTATACTAACAACATTCAAAATGAAAGAAATAGAAAATTTCAAATGATACTATCAATAGTAATAAGTTTTTGACAAATTTAAAGGTAAAAAACCTAAACCTAGTAGAACACACTAGATTTCATGTAGAAAAACAAATTGTAAGGATTGAAGGAAATGCAAGATACTCTAGAGGAATATAATGTTTGCACGTAGGGGATGGAAATGATGGATTTTGATGTTTGGCATTGGCATTGCATTGATTAACATCCTTTGGCATTTGTTTCATAGGATTTCTTCCACATAAATTTGCAATTTCAATTATCAAATGTTAATAATGACCAAAAAGACTAATTTTACTAATAAAATTTACAATAAATGATAAGTAGGGTGGTACTTAGGTAAATGGTGGGAATGTGGGGTTTCAGGGTTAGATTGAAAACTTTCAAGTTTTCAAAATTATGATTTGTGTTTGGACCTCTACTTTCCATTGAGTGATTTTGTTGGAGGTAGGAATTACCATGGAAGCAAGTTTTAGAAATTTTGTTTCACTTTGAAACTTTCCAATGTTGTAAGTGTAGTCAGAGTTATGATTCCAACTAGGTGGGAAGGAAAGTTACAATGTATTAATTGAGTTGTTCTTTTAAAATTTTCAAAGTTTCAAAGTGCAACCAGAGTTCTGATTCCCACTAGTATGGTGAATAGAAAAATTGAAACTTGAGTTACAGTTTGCAACTTTTTAAAATTGCAAAGTGTAATCAAAATTTTGGTTTCCATAAAAAATAGGTAAGAGTGGAAGGTAGGTTTCTAATTGATTTTTTTAACTTGTAAAGTTAGAAAGTGTAACTAGAGTTCTGATTTATGTTGGACATTAGGTAAGTGAGAAATGAAGGTGTGGGTGCACTTTGAAACTTTTCAAAGTTACAAACTATCCTCAAATCTCTAGTTTCTTCTAAATATTATAAAAGGTTTCTTAGTCAATTTTTAATATTTTTACCAAAAAATTAATGGGTCTCCCTTAGGGTATAAGATGTTTTGATATTTTTGTCAAAAAATATCAATAGGTCCATTTTCAAAATGAAAAGAAAATTTGAAACTATTATTTAGATAATATGTTTCTAAGGATAATTAAATCATTAATATCCCTATCTAGAGTTTACATAGGGTTTGGATCCTTGAAAATTTGAAGACAATCTTGAATCAAGGCCATTAGGGCCAAACTGGCCCAATGGCCTACAAACCCTCAACTATGAAAAGTAGGTTTTAGATCCTTTTATAATGAGGATTCCCATTATATATCATTGAGAACCATGGATTGAGTTATATTAGACCTATTAGATACCTTCATATCTAATGAAATGCAATTTTGAGGCTCTTAAGGCCTAAGAGACCTTTCTCATTCTTTACACACAGTTTGCCTAACAAAAGAGGAATTTTATTCCACTTGGAATTATATGGAGGAGTTCCATGGGAGCTCAATTTCATAATAAGTGTTAGGGGCCCTTGTATACCTATACTCTAAGTAATTAATTCATTGGTTTATTTCCTTACCTTTAAGAACAATCTTTAAGACCAAAAGAGCCTCTTAAACCCTTATTAAACCTTGAATGTGACTTGTTGGAAGAGTTTGGATCTCATATGACCTAAAATATAATGTTTGACATTAAAATCACATATTTTATCTTTTTATTTCCAATGGGAATTATAATAATTAAATTGGTGCCACACGTGAAGGACATACTATACATAATCAACCTAAAATTCAAGGTGTAAGCCTAATTGGGAGTATGTATAGTAGTGGTAAGTATTTAAATCAATTTAAAATAATTTTAAAGCCTAGATATAGGTTATATAACCACATATTCACCTTTAAAAACCTATTAATATGGTACATGAACTATTCAAGTCACCAATTTGGTCCAAAAAGGGTGACTGCACTACTTTATTGCCCAAGAAGCCTAGATACAAACCTATTTATACTCTTTGAGAGCTTCTATTTAATGATTTTATTTTTGTTATGATGGTACATACCTTAAGAAACCATCACCAATCATTCAAATCTATTAATTTATTGATAAATCACTCTAGTTACTTCTCAAGCCTAAACATGCACCTGGTTTAGGGTTATAGCTATTTCTTGGTTCACCCATCTATACAAGGTTTCAAAACCTAAAATTTGAATTAGAAAATTATGAGGAGGTCTTTAAATTTAATAAAAAATTTTATTGGATTTCATATGTGTGATGAATTTGTAGATCCAAATCTTAGTTTTTTAGGCTAGAGACCTAATTGAGGGCTAATAGAAAGAAGAACAGTTTGATTAAGTACACTTACATTGAATGTTTGATATTTATATTTTACACCTAAAAATGAAACCAAAATGGGTAATAAAAAATATTTATTTTACTAGGAGAATTTGTATAATTTTATAGACAAGGAGTTTTATATGTTTTGAGGGATACAAGGAAATGAAGACAAGTATGGGCCTTAAGTGTTAAATGGAAGGTTAGAGAATGTATGAGGTACCCAAGGGGGTTGATAAAAGTCTGTTAAGGTATAAATATGTCATGCATGGAGAAAGGTTTCATTCATGAAGATAATGTCAATGTTTGATACATTTGAGCAAAGGAGAACTAGTGAGGATTGTGGGCTTTTAAGAATAAAAGATAAAGTTTACAAGAATTACAGAAGAGTGGCTTAAAATAAT